>CAJPEX010001767.1:0-50031 GCA_905338405.1 Notodromas monacha
TACTTCGTATAAAAGCTAGTAATATACAGCAATAGCCAGCAAATAATGAACACGAAAAGAACTGCTTTGAAATGGAAATTGAGTAGACGAGGCAATCCGGGCGCGGGAAATCTCAGGAAAATTGCGCCTGAGCTCTTTTGTCTCGCTGCAGTTTATACGCATCTGCGGAGTACGTTAGAACAGATTAAAAAAAATCTTCTTTTTAAAAAATGAATACATATACTGAACACTGTATTAGATGACCCATGACCACAAAGAAGAACCCAAATAAGCGAGAGAGAGAGGGAGCATATATGCAGACAAAAGAAGAGCGTCCATGCGTTGCTCTCATTGCGGTTTCGCACCGGCCGATGAGCCATTGCGAGCCGCAACACCCCGTAATTGTTTCGACATTGAACCCCACGGGTTGCACGCGTGACGTGGGAGTTCCATCTTCAAAAAACACCAAATAAATAAAATGAATTAAAAAAAAAAAACCCAGACCAAGAGCAAATAAGAGCGTAATCTCTTGTTTCTCCTTCCCTCCCCCCCATCATTCCGAAAGAAATAAACCAATCGCGGATGCATCCGACCTCTTGTCTCCCCAACCGCCGTTTCAAGTTCACGCACTTCGTGAATCTCTCAGGTCTCTTGGAAAAAATAAATAAAATACCAGGTCTTGAGAGAAAAAAATGCAAGGAAAGGAAAATAATCTGAGATCAGTGAATCCCCGAGGGGCCTGGGCAACGTTTCAATTCGAACTCCCACGCGATGATGCCTTTTAGTGTTCGAGTGGGTTCGACTCACCTTGCTATAGTGGCAATTCACTTCTCTCGCGAGACAAACGGCCGTTGACTATGTTATTCCGCTTCCTGGTAAACATTACATTATACTCGTTCGAAGATAAATTGAAAAAAACCTGAGCCAGCGTCTTATCATAGCCGCGAGGAAAACATTTACAAAACCTTGACATGGAATTAATTTGGACAAAAGAAGCCCCTCGAACTAAAGTAAGCTTTGAAATAGAAGAAGAAAAAAAAACAGAATGAAGAGCTTCTCCAAATTCAATAAATAGATTAAACACTATTAAGCACAGACAGCCAAACATGCAAGAAAAAATTCCAAGGAGAGCCAGGTGTTGAAAAAACTTACTTTCACGGTTCTTAGAAGATAAATACTGCAACATGAAATGCAAAACGTCTTTAGTTTTATTATTCTGGCGCCGTAATTTGCTTCATAAATGTTTATCGTCGCATTTGCAAAATTACTCGAAGCCTGTCAAATCATACTTCATACCTGAAACTTTCGAACAAAAAATAGGTGTATCATTATTTTCTTCTCGGGATAAAATTCAGAAATTGTATAGTCTTCAACTAAACCGTCTTATCTTGACTAACATAGCCATATATTTGACATACTTACCCTAACACCCCATTCTCGCCAAATCTAATGTGCTCTCTTCGAACCGAACCGGCAAAATTGCTCACCCAACTTTCTACCTGACCGAACAAATAATTTCATCCGTCATCAAATAATGTTATGCCTAGCCTTACCTAACACAACACAGTACCTAAATGAAACCAAGTGTAACTTGATACATAACATGATCAACACCTAATCTTTTATGCTCAAAAACATCAAAAATTCAGTTTCATTTACTGATTATTGCATTTTTTAGATTTTTACAAATCAGAGGGATTCTTTGACCACTTTTTTCCGAAGACAAGTGTTCTGCTCTTTTATTTTCGGAAGTATCGATGGAGCTAAAAATTACCAATTTTGAATTTTGAATTCAAGAATTAAATCATAAGAAAGTAACAAACGGCATTTTATCAGTGATTTTTTTTTTCAATGCATGAGATTTGTAATTTATCCTTCGGAGCAACTTTCGGTTTGAAGCTCAAGTTCAACATTATAAGACGTGCTCGAGGAACAGAAAACCGCGAAGGATTTCTTTGCAATGTCACAACTCGAGAGCCGAGATATCTCCACGGCGAGAATCGTTGCAGCAATGCACTTCATCATTATAACTTAGTTTATATTCGTAGATATGCTGATCATTTTTGACACGGGCAACCAAAAAAGCCTGCGACGCCCCGCAGAGTGTCGAGATACGATCATCGCGTTCATTCCCGAGGCATAGACGCAAGAAGCGCAATTTCAGGCATTCGATCATGACTAAAAATCGCGTATTAATAAAGGTTGCCTGACCAGAAAGCCGTCGACCTTTACTTACTCCGGTCAAGGCAATATGTAGAAAACATGAAGGTTTCTTTGATACACCCTCAGCCTTTTAGCGTGCCTGGGGAAAATGATGTTCCTAGGAACGAGTAGATGACGGGCGTAGAAAATTACGGAGTTCTCGCTGATGCTCACCATCTTTACTTTTATTTCTACTCGGTGTGAAACAATTGGGATTTCCGAAAAGTTCCACTGATTCTATTTTTATCGAGCGGAACATATCATCAGGCGAATTCTCAAATTAATTGCCCATGTTTTTCTCGGAGATTCAATATTTCCCTTTCTTCCCGGCAAAGGGTTCATGAGTCTTTTCAGCTTCGTGTTTTTATTTTTGAGTCTTGTTGAGTGGATAAACATAAGAAATCATTTAAATCATTTTTAACTTCGTCACTGCCTGATTTTTTAAACCACTCTGTAATGGATTTAGATAGAGTTCGATCTTAGAGGAAATACAGTTTACCCATAATTTTTAATAAAATTGGCAAGCTGTCGACGCACTACCAACAATTTGAAAAATGGAATGACTTTATTGTCGACAATGTCCTTGATCTAAAATTTATGTTCCACTGAAATTTTGCGTTCTAAACAAATTTTGTGATGTTGACTAAGAAGGTAGACCCAAGGTGAAGTCATGCCGAAGTGGTTTAAAGTATTCTGACTCAGCTTGTGGGAAATCTGAAGAATCTCGTTTCCTGTAAACGAAAAAAAAAAGATTTAGCCTTTCCTGATACTCGTTAAAATCGAATGATATATCATAATTATATAAAGATCAACTAGATTCCTTGAGGTTAAAAAATAATCATGGTTTCCGATAAATTGGATGCCATTTTCAATACATCTCAGTTTTTCGAGGAAACTTCGTCGAGAAGCTTCACATTTAATCGAAAACAATTTTCAATCCTTCTCGCAGAAGAACTTCGCCCATGACGCCCACAGAAGAAGACAAAAAAAAATGCGTAGTCTCAAGAAATGTTCAATGATTGATGGAAAATACGTGGCCTACAACAAAACCCAGGCTCCTGATGCATATAAAGACCCTGTTGCCTTCGCGTGTTGGAAATCATCACAGGCAAGACAAGCGACGTTCTGGGCATTGGGAATCTACATTGAAACGCATCGCAATTATATTCCCTCCAGAATTGATTCCGGGGCTCGTTGGGAAGTTATTTGTGGAATTCCACTCGTTTTCTTTTCAATACAACAATGAGGCGTTTTTATAACTTGAAAATAGCCCCTGCATGCCGACCAGGGGCGTTGCTCGCAGTCACCACGAAGAGAAGCATTTAAAACCCCATTCTGGAAAAAAGTTTATCGCGTCGGTCAACGCATGAATGAGCTAAAACTCGAAGCCGAGACACCTCAGGAAGATAAAGACGAAGAAAGAAAGAGAGAGAGAAAAAAAATGTAATGATAATGGAGTTTCCGGGGGTCCTCAAGCGGGTTTCCTTTTCAATTAACACTGCTATTACCTCACTTGCGGGGCCCCCGAGGGGATGCATACGCAACTTTTCGGTGATGAGGATCTGGAAGGTCTCGTGCTTATTCTCTTCACAAATTATTAACGAGAAACTTCTTCACCGACTAGCGAAAAGCTTTTTTTTTTCTTTTCTTCATTACGAACAAATTCTGTATTCTTTTGACAGCGAGGGCATTTTGTCAGGGCTGGTAAGAAACGGCAGCTTCGTTGAAGGGATGATTAGGAGGTGATGGATGCATGCTCGGCATCAGTTAACGCTAATCTCATGGAATGGAATTGCCAGAAAATTTATGCAACCATTTTGAAACTAGTTTTAAAGGTACTCTGCCACCGAGACGTTCATCAACTGCAAAATGTCTCACGGCTTTCAGTTACAAGGGACGGAAAATTGCGCACTATCATCATACACGCATATTCTTCGTCCAAAAAGCATCCGAATCTCAATCCCCCAGTTTTTACTGATGGAAAAATTTGTCACAGGAATTGCGATAAATGCGAATTAACGTGAGAATATTCACGGCTCACAGAAGATAAAAAAAAACACGAGCTTATTTATTCGAAGGTCACCAGAACCCCGAGGCGGTCCTTGAATTCAAGAATATGCTTGAATCTCCTCATTACAGTACATGAAAAAAATCAGCGACCACAAAAAGTTGATGATCTCGATCAAAACATTCATAAAAAATTATCTGATGAGGATAAGGCTCTGATGAATCCGGTGAACCTCCCTATAAATGAATTACATCACACTTGATTTTTTGGACTAGATAAATTGGCAAGGTAAACGGAAAGTGCTTACGCACGCAGATAACGACTGGAAAAACAACAAAACTCTGCCGCAGAAATTATTCAATTTATTTTCGCTGTGCTGCCAAAATCTAAAGAGCACAATTTGCTTATAGACTAATTTTCATTTCGCCGACCTTACCCTGCTATAAACATATTGTAGATACATATGCTCACAAAGTTATCCATCTATTGTTTATTTTTTTGCTTGAAGTTTAATTCTTACCCCCATCATTTTTTTTACTCCCTGCTGAACCAGATTTACAACCTAGATTTTACAAAGAATTCGAAAGAAAAAGTTGCGGATTGCTTCGAGGACAATCAGCAGTGGTAAACAAGCTGCATCTAAAAGGTATTCCGCCAGCGAAAGCCTTCGTGAGAGGCGTTTTCACACCTCAGTTCGAAAAGAGGCGGGATAAAAAAAAAGAAATACAAAAATGAGAGGAGCTCAAGAAACGAACCCGAAATAAAACTCTGGGTCCTCAAGAATTCCTCGCACCCGACTGACACATGCCGAAGGCGATGCTTCTTTGGTCATCTTTACAAGCCAAAAACTAGTCTGCCTGTCTCGATGCCATTTCCCCAAAGGTTATTCAAGAAGTACACTGAATTATTATTTTAATCAAGAATTTTAAGTAAAGGAATTGATTTGTAAACCCTCTTTACACCCACCCACTCATGGTTGCAGATCAAAATCCGCCAATTTTCACGCAGGACTGGATAAAAAGAAAGGATAATTTGAAAGACTGTTTTACCCAATCAAGTTTGTCTTATGGATACATACATAATGTGGCAGTATAAATTAAAATTAATGAAAATAAAAGTCTAATACTGCACGAAGATTGTGGATTGAAATTACAAATTACCATATCAAACCGTAGAAACATTCTAAAAAATTTTCAACACAGTTCCAACTTGCATACACTAGGATTGTTTAAAAAGAACTAAAAAACCGAGAAAATTCTACAAGTTTATATGAATCACTTGAGATTAACTATTAATATGAAGCTTGAGATTGCAATTGAAGATTATCTAGTCTGTGAAGAGAAAGGTTTCATTTATAATATTGGACTGCAGAATTGAAAAAAATTCGTTTCAACAAGTCGCAGTGATGGATTGAAATTTAAAATTGTTCCACGGGACTGAAAAAAAATTGAGAAAAAATGTTCGTACTGTTTATTGTTTCATTCAAATTTGGCGCTTTTATCGCAAAATTTGGCACAACTAATTACTGCGTGGGCGGCGAAATTTTTCAAATAAGCGAACAACACTGGAGAATTTAAAACGAAAATATTTTCCTCCGCGTTTAATTCGTTTCAACTTGGGCTCACTAATACAGTGCACCACAAAGTGAAATTTTTACGGACATAATTTCGATTTATCAATAATATTGCCATCACACAAAATTTTAGATCCAAATACAAAATAATCATTTCCGTTAAAAACTCCAAACCTTCAGCTCGTAAGAAACAGCGTTTCTTCCCCGCGTTCGTCCCAACAAGGAATTAAATCGCTCCTTTCGAACAAAATCCAAAATAATCCTCAGAAAAGAAGTGCCCTCTGCTCCTTCATTCAAAGCGCAACCTGACACATCAACTACGTCATCATTCGAAATGAACTTTCCGTAAAACCCCCGACATAAAAGCAGCCCACGCGATAGTTGCGCGCGTATATAGTGGCATCGCCCCACCAGCAACAGTGATAAAGAGCCTTTCGAAGCGCATACAAAAAAAAAAGAGAACTTTCGGCATCCTTCGAATCCAAGGATAATTAGGTATATCTGTATGCATGAGAAACTTGACTAATCCCTGCTTTGAATTATACTTCCAGTGGCAGTCGAGAAGAGAGAAAGCGGCCTTGCGCCGAGAATCACCCCTCAGGAATTACCGGATCATTGCAGCAATCCCGGTCAAACGCGTAAATTTAATTTACTGCCGGCATGATCATGCGACGACGGCTGTCGAAAAAAAAAAAAGAATTACACACCTCGAATTCATTACGATCCAAGATAGGATGAGTTATTGAGGCCAAATCGTCCAATAAAATCAAGTTTATCAAAGAGGAGAGCAAAATTTATTCAAACTGGCTCAAGCCTTCAGACGTCGTCCTCCAAATATAAATACAAAACAAATCACGCGATATCAAATCAGCGACAATAACCTTATGATTTTAAGAGAGTTAAGCTCGTGAAATTATCAAAATAGTGCGAAAGGAAGGTATGAAATCGTGAAAAAAAATAAGAAGCAATAATCTTCGCAGCAAGCGGAGAACCCTGTTCGAATTCGAGGAGAAAACCCCCTTTTTTTAAATCATTACCAAGGACAAAGTTTACATGCATCTAATTTTAAAAAATTACAAAAAATTTGCACAATTTAAAATATTATTGCCTGTCTTTTGTAGTTTAGATCAGTAGATAGTCGATCCCATGCGTGATTTTCTCTGAAAAGGGCAAAAAATCCATTACTCCCTCCTTTCCCAAGCGCCAAAATATGGTTTTTAGGATCATGTCAAGATCTCCTCACTTTCTTCTCCACCTGTTCAGCCTTCCTTTGGTCCAAATTTATGATTATACGTTCATAACTCCCGAAATATTCATGATTTTGTGGGTCTAGTAGCGAGTGAATCACCCGGTATAACGTAAAAAATACATGCATTCTATATCTATCTATCAATCAAGGCGGACGTGAAATTTGTTCCTACTGAACGGCGATGAAAAAAATCGTGATTTACAGAGCAAATGGTATTTCGGTCGTGTTCATCACGTCGGACTAGATGCCTCGAATATCAACACAGATCCCGGAGCTAACGACAAGCGCTTGCACTAAATTTCAGCTCCTATAGAACCGCCGAAGGCGAATTTAAAGGACGGGTTTCCTCAATCTATAAAACACAAAAATAATCAGGGGGGATGTGTCAGGATCTCGCCCACGCCCAGCTTATTACAACACTGCACCCTTAATTAATTGCAGCAGCTGGGTTTTTGGATTATCAGGACAAGGGAAGCGGGGGGTGGGGGATTGATGAATGAATCAGGTCGAGCACGCTTCTCGTCGTGATGCGTCACGCCATGTGCTCATCTCGTTGCACTAAAAGGTCCGTAGTATCTTCCTTGTAACGGGGACAACGTGCGGCAAATGGGACACGATATCAAGTTTCTTCGAAAGGTATCGCATTGCCATTTCGTCCAACCCACTCAGTCTTCCTTTTTTTTTTTTTAGCGGATAAATCCTCACGCCTTCGCGGATACCCTTTCAACTGTCATTTCACTTTTTTTTTAATGAGTCAGCAGGAGGTAGCCTTTGAAACAAAGGCAGTTACTAAATTTTATTCGCCACAACACTCCTTGCAGTAGACTATTATAGTATTATAGTACAAACAAATATAGTACGGCCCCATTTTGAAAAACGTCATCGCGTTTCCACTGAAAAACCGATATTGTGCTTTTATAAATCTTGACTGTTACGAATATTAATGGAACAATTCCTGAGCGAAACATTGCCAAGTTCTGCATATTCTAACACACATTTACGCCATAGCCTGGAATGATGATTTTGGACTAGAAACCAATAGATTCAAACATTCAAGTTTTAGTGCCAAAAGGTTTAAATTGAACCTTGAATTTTGGCCAAGAAATCTCAATTGATTTAATTATAATTGAGGTATTTTAAATTGTGTTAAATCTTGAGCATTTTAAAAGTATTGGTGGGACAAGCACGAGCGTAATAATACAATTTTGCAACAAGTGTTTTCAGGGATTGAAAATGTTTGTATCGATTACTGTCCCTTTACGTGACCTTTTGAGAATTTATAGCGGTTGAAGGTGTAAAACGTGATCTGTGCATATTCCAGGTTTATCTTGAAACATTTTCAAAATATGCAAAAATTTTAGCAACGTCAGAATTTAGCTTCCTGTCGCATCATAATCCCAATCGGACAAAAATCTAATTTTTCTCTCTTGAAACGGCATTAAAAGATAGTGTGGATCAGCTGTTATATATTTTTTCTCCATGATCGAGAAGTCCTCGGAAAGATGACTCGTGTTCGACGTCATTTTCTTGGTGAAACGCACCCAATGCTCCCAGGAAAAAAAAAAAAAGTCTGGGCCAAATTAAAAGAAAAAAAAAGAGATGGGTGTGGGAGGGGAAATATATTTATATAAAAGAGCCTGACCCACATGTTGTGCGTCGTGAAATTCCCCGAGTTCTCGTTCGGCACGACTTCAATTACAGCCCCGGGAAATTTTCTGGTTGAATCGAGGATCAGGCGTTTAATGACCGGATCTGGTCAGCACAAAAGTCCGGAACACGCATCTCGTGCGGGTCACGCCGGCTTAAGCGAAGAAACTGCCTTCTCTTCGCCCAGTTCCTATTGTTGACGTCGATTCGGGCCTAACAAGCTTTTCGACTCCGCTATAGAATCCCATTTTCTCTCCCTTTTTTCCCCAACACATTTTTTATTTTTCACTCCTCTCTTATTATTCTGCACTCGGACCGACGATAATGGCAGGAAATCGATTTCGGGAATTTGATTGAAACCGCTTCGGGACAACCGTTTTACCTCCACAATGCGCGGCGATCCCGTTTTTCGAAGTTGCGATCCTGAATCCCTCCGTCATCGTGACATTGAAGCAATTGTACTCACCTGCAAATAGCCAAAAAAAAAGGAAGAAACGGAAATCATTAGCAAAATCGAAAATTGTTTCAAACGTCCTTGATACACATAACAGTGAAAATCATTTTAAAAAATTCAGAAAGGATTATAGACAATATTTCAGGTTCATCTTGAAACATTTTCAAAAATTTTGAAACCGAGAAAAAAATATGTGCGAAAAGCGGAAAGAACAACAGTTCAGAGGAAGGATCCACAAAATTCGGTGCCCGGTTTTTCCTGAGCGAAATTTCCTGAATGTGGATATTTTAATGCAGCATACTGTAGTTAAAATATTGTGAAATAAAATTCAGTCATTTCTATTTCGAATATTTCTACGGCTCCATAACGGTTAGTACACGCATATTGAAAAATGATGGAAACAAGTTGACACGCTTCAAGAATAAAAAATTTTAGAGAGCATTTTCTGCGTGCTTCCAAAGGATGAGAAAAAATCGATTCTTTTTAGTTCAATAATGTATGCACGAATGGCTGGGGTCATTCCGGAGCATGAAGTCATTTGCAATTTGATAACCGAGAGAACAATGCCGAGATTCGATACTCGACTGATTTCGGAATCCGAACGAATCGGTTTCATAAGAAGCACATTCTTTCGTGTCCGCCGTTACTTGAACCTTTCATGCACAAAAATAGGCAACAAGAATGATCAGCTTTTGAATTCACAGCTAGAAAAAAAAACGACAAAGCAGAACTGCCAAATCACTCAATATAATAATGCGAGTTATGAAACATGCAGGAAACTCTGCCCTAAACTTTGATTTTTAGGTAATTTGTATTCGTATGCTAAGGATATAGCGATTTCAAGGAGCCATCACTCGAATAACACATTTCCCAACTTAAAGATTACCAAACGCACAGAAAACAGGCAATTTAGGCTAAATAATGAACAGAAAACAGATACGAGATCCTCCAGCAACATTGAAGGAAATGAGTTGCAATCGTCTTCAAATACGAAATACTTTCGAATCTGCTCAAAATTTGGACGATAATTGCTTTAGACATCAATTTCTTCGGAAATTTTTATAAATCATGCTCCAATAATAATAAAAAAAACGTAAAATATCAAATTACTGGTAATTCCGCTAAATTTGAGTAAAAATCCAGCCTCCCATGCATGTGCATCCAGAGAGAACTGCGGTAGCATATTAAAAAACAAATAATGTAAAAAATATACATAATATAAAATAATGCTTCCATGGTCCTTCATTTCTTAGCGTGTCCAGAAGCATCCTTTCCAGACAACTCTCAAAACACCGTCTGCAGATGAGAATACAAGTAATTCCGACGAATGAAATTAAAATTTTTTCTCATACGCTTGAATCCCCTCATGCACGATTGCATCATAAGCCAACTGATGCATCAAATCAAAAAAATGAGAAATGGAAGCAATAGCAATATCAATAGAACACGATAAAAATATCAACAAAAATCCAGCTGCTTATTTCTCTCCTCCCCAAGGCTGCACGTTATTGAATCACCGCACAGCCATTCTCATGCGTCCTGAGCCAACTGAGGTAGCACATTCAAGTACAAAGAATGTCTTTTAAAAAAATAAATAAAAAATAATAATTGTAATGCCTCCCCGGTTCTTCCTTTCTTGGCGTGTCCAGAACCATCCTCTCCAGACAACTCTCAAAACACACTCTGCAGACTCACGCGAAGGGATCGGGGTCGCGGATCATCTCCCGCATGCCGTGAGCTCATCAAGTAGCTTGTCGGATTCCGCCGACTCTCAAGGTTGAGAAGGCGGCTGCCGGAACATGATGTGTGTATACGCAACTTCCGCGCTCCAACACGCAGGAATGAAGAAGAAGACAGGACATACTATTCCGGAAATCCGACCTCAGGAGGGACAGGATTCCCCCCCCTCTATCTTTATGGACGCGCGCAATTAACAGAGGCTGCCCCAGCATTGGCAAAAATAAACTCCATGCGCGGCAGAAAGAAAAAAAAAAGGAGTAATTTTGTCTCTCTCTCGCTCGTCGATGCGAGCACGCAATAACCCATCCGAGAGTCTCTCTCCCAAGGTTAGGCAATTACTCATGAATAAATTTCCTCGTCCGCGGCTTCTTCATTCATTTGAGAGAGCGAGAGAAACAAGGGGTCCCCGAGTAAACAGCGCATCATCAGTCATCACGCGTCACTTCCTTAATCCCCGGGAGTTTATCCTTAATCGTCCCTACCTTCAACCCGGTCACACAGTTAAAAAATTTACCGTATTGTCTCCGGTTTAAACATTGTAAGCTCCCAGGATTATCGTTCCTGTGGCAATCAAGAATGACAAAAAAAATTCTCACTACGTTGCTCAATCCACTCACATTATTTTACCGTCTCCGAGAGGAAAAATCCATATAAAAAGCACAGGAGCTGAAAATAAGCAAATAAAGTTTTGTTTTCCCCATCGGCCAAGTACTTCATAGAATTGCGGAAATGGTCATTTACTTTTTTACAGAGGGAATTTTCATTCTTCCCTGACCGCTGTTATAACTGTTTGTCAGTCAGGAACAAATTGAAAAACAATTACGTACTGTATTTTCAATTGACGACGTGGTCAACAGTCCACCAAAATTTAAAATAATAAACTGAGTAGTTTCTATGAAAAATAGTCCTGATCTAGGAAAATTTTCGTGACGATACTAAATATCAATTGGTGAGGAAGAAGTCGGTGGATTTCGGACCTGCGTTCAAAAGTGAATCCTCAGAAAATTAACAAGAAATGGTTCAAGTCACGATCCCACTTTTTTTTCTCGAAGGACTCTGACTTGAGAAATTCAGGTAAAAACCAACTTTATTTAATGATGTTGCTCAAAACATTTGAACCTTCTCTCATGCCTCAGAAGGTCCGAATGTTCCTGTGTGGGTGAACTGGGTTCCAAAACGTCTTCACGTGGGTAACACATGAAACGCGAAAAGAAAAATAGGCCACACAAAACGAAACCTAGGTTGTTCCACTGGTATCATAATGTTCGCATAACCCACTAAACTTTCAAGCATAAAAAAAAACCCCCAACTAAACGGATTGTGGGCGACGTGATGCCTCATTTTTTTTTCTTTCCTCTCGAAGGAATAAAGACTTAAACCAAGAAGAAGGCGAGGAAAAGAAAGAAGCAAACTTGTCTTCCTGCCCTGGATAAGCGGATCAAATCCGTTCGAAGTCCGAAAAAGGACGAAAGGTACTTCCCATTCACAACTTTGATGGAGTTATTGAACTGAAATCGACCTGGGCTCGCCCACGTGCGTTCAAGTCCATGCTTATTCAGCTTTCCCAGGTTTTTTTTTATAGCCTTTTTTTCTAGACAGCAAAATGCAACTTGAGCCCCGAGAGTCGGTAAATCTTCTTTCACCAACCAAGCAGGTCAGCGCTGACTGGGACAATAAAAAAAAATTCAGCTGATCTTGGTTTGCGTTTAAATTCGAACACAAACGATTCTTTCTTTACGTAGCAATTTTTCATATACATTTTGAAAATTTCACATTTTATCCAAGAAAATCTGCTTCAAAATTCTTTATTCGATCGAATAATCACACAAAAAGTTATTTCTTACGTTGAAGAAATATCGCTGCGCATACAGTTACAATAATTGGTCTGGGAATAAGTTCTAAAATTTCACATTCCACGAAAAAAAAAACTCCTGCTTCAACCTTTTTCGTGATCCGTTGAATAATTTCGCAAAATAATATCAATCACGGATTATGTTTGATCCATGCATAGAGTAAGCCCCAGAAGTATTTCCAAAAATTTTGAATTCCATGCAAAAATTACGCTTCAAAATTTTCTTTTCAGTCAAATAATCTCGCAAAAAACTCATCATGCTATCATTGTGGCATAGCCAGAAACCAAGCAGAATTCTTCGTGAATTTCAATCATGTAGATGTTATTCAGAAATCGAATTCAGGCACAGTTATACAATACAGGGTCTCAGTCGGAATTCCCCTCATTTCTCATAATTATATTTTAAAGTCCTTGAGAAAAAAGGGCGTCAGATCATCTGAAATACGACCAGAAGAAATTAAGGATATAATCTAACCTGGAAATAAGCCCGATGCGTTCTTTTCCCAGGAGGAGTAAAATACCTGTTTCATTGCCAGAGAAATAGGGCTTCATTAAAGTAATTTACCTAGCGGAATACTCAAGAGAATATGCAAAAAGTCGCCCCTAAAGAAATAAAAACAAAGATATTCCCAGGGATAATCAGTGCGCTTCAAGCTGTTCCACAACTGGGACGCGGAAACGAAGGGAAAAGAAAAGACTCAAACGTTTTGTTGAAAGGATAATAACAGTCTTCGTCCCCTCCCTCTTTGCATTAAAAATCCTTTTTTTATGTCAAGATTAAAAATGGAAATAAAAGCTGGATACGAAACATTCTGGGCTGCAGGCGAGGGCGCACGTCCAAGTTAACCTCTCGCTCGCAGCATCGTCTAATAAAAGGTCTCAATAATGAAGCTCATATCTGAGAATTCTTCTTCACGCAAGCAGGAACATTGTTTCGACGAGAAACGTTTTTTTTCCTTCTCGCCCATAATTAAAATAAAGCGTAAATTTCATCTGTCAAAACATCTAAATTCATATTCCACGCGTAGATTTAAAATTTTTTTTTCAATGACATGCGAAGAAATCAACTTGAGAAAAAAAAACCCCAGAATATTGAGTAAAATTTCCCCGAGAAGCAGACAGACAAACAATTCAAGAAAACCCCATCTGATCTGAATGAGGAAATACGACTGAAAAAGCTTTCAACAGTCTCGAGCATCCAATAGAATATCACATGCCAATATAATGAAAATAAAGTCAAAGACTTTCACGGTTTTTTTTTATATAAGTTTCGGCCAAGCAGTGGTTTGAAGAAATTTAAATGAAAATGCAGCACGTCATTCCAAGCGTTTTTAAATTACCTTTCATTTTGATTTCATCCCCACAGAAATAATTTTCTATGAAAGTTTGTTGAGCCCTTGACAGATTAAACACTTCCGTGAAATTGAGGGTCTCAGAAATTGAAAGGCTGGAAAGCGTGTGACATTTTTCGATGATCCTCTGCTATCCAAGAGAACAAGAAACAATCTAATATTAATAAAATATAGAAGGGAATCACTCGCTTCCTCTCAAGATTTTTCGAAAGGGAAAGAAATCGCACAATGCATCGCAGTTTGATAGCCCGTGACAAAGTAAATTCCCTCTCGGTTCTCCACCGAAGTGACGATGCTCAATGATGCGGTAAGACGGGAAAGACAACTTTCATTCGCTTGAGAAAACGTGCGTCGTTCCTCAACTCTGACAAAAAAAAACCAAAAACATCTTCACAGATAAAACCGCGAGAAACACTACAAAAAAAGAAATAAAGATTGAAAGCGAAAGTCGTTGGATGCTCGGAAATCGTGGTCTTCGAAAAGCCCTTGACGTCAGATTGATCGTCTGCCAGCGAGAAGTGATTTCAAACTTCTGAAATTTATGTGATGTCACCGACTGCAACAAGGAAGTACCGATTGCTTCCAGATTTTTTTTTGTGGGACAATTCACTCAGTATTTTTCTCGGCGAAAAAGTCCTCATAAAAGTAAAAAATGCATCGTCTCTTACAGTATTATTTCGAATAAGGATGGTCCAAACGTATCGTCAAAAATTAGAAATAGTTCGTTACCGCCAGAATAATTTCCAACCACCAATAGATTAATAAAATTATTCAAAGCATCTGTTAATTTGCCAAGGAATTATTCGAAGTTGAACCCAGTATTCGGGAAATTCTGTGATCACTAACTGACATACTTCACGAACATTATCAAGATCAGAACGCGTTTTACTGGAAAATCGTCGTAAAATCTGGGAGATCGCCAGTAAGAAGATTTTTCAATTATTTTAAATATTCCGTAGCACTTTTAGTACAGTACTAGAAAATTCCAAAAATTATTCAAGTGTGGCAGGTAATTCGTAGTTTCACAGCAATGGGATCAACTTTTAACCGTTGTACCTCTTTCAATTAAAAAAATACATAGTTCATTCAACAAGACAAAAAAAAAAACAAACTAGAAATGAACAAATCCGCGTGGCTCGAACTCACTTGAGCTCAGGAGAATCCAAGAGGTTCGTTTCAACCCGAATGGTCTCCTTTAAAATAAAGAGAATAAATAATTTTAAAAAAAGGATTCACGTTCAGGTGATTGACGACTGAGTCGCCTGAGGATTGACCGCATCTCACTTTTCAAGGAAGCGGGATTTTCCCCCACTTGATCTTACATTCAAAACCATTCACGAGACAGGGAAATGAAATCAACAACGCGGAAGTGACGCTGACAAAATTGAGAGGGAAAACTGTCTACCCTTAGGGTCTCATACTGCTCGTCATAACTCACAACATCTTCTGTTTCATATGCACGCAGTCGGACAGCAGAGAAAACGTAAATCACACAGTCCAAAGCAGAGGTATAATTCGAGCAGAGGCCGACTCGAGAGCTTAAAGCCGAAACCGACATTTTCTTCGAGTCCGAAACTTGAAGAATTAATCACTGAAAGCCCCCCTTCTGCGTGGGCATTCATTACTTTTCAGCGATCCAATTGCATAGGGTTCCGTTTTTTCTCTTATAAAAGAAATACAGGTGACTTTCGGGTTCTGATTTTTTATTTACACGTGTGTGTTCATCATGAAATATCGAGTTCGATGCCGATCGGGTTTGCCAGTCTCCGAACGATGAATGACAGAAACGAATTCACTTTATGACTTACAAAATTATAAATTCAAATTCCAATCAACCACGCATTTGAAGGCAGTCAATGGAAATTTCCGTTAACAACGGACAGTTTTTGCAATGGTAAAAGAAAATCAAATGTCACCAAAACAAACAAAAAAATTCCACGTAAGTTCAAATTACGAATTCAAATTTATACGACCAACCTTCTAATATTTCACCCGACAAATGTGTTTCTGTAATTGACAATTACCGTTCTCTTGAGGATAAAAAAGTTGAAAATTAAAATGACAAAACAATCTCTCGATATAACTTCAACTCATAAATTAAAATTCAGACGAATATACGTCTAAAAATTTCGCATTTAAATGAGCTTATCATATCTGATGTGAGGTTTCCGTGAGCAACAGTTTTTTTTTCAATAAATAAGGAAAGATAAAATAAATTACGAGGATTCTCATCAATTTAAACTTGGAAATAAAAATTTAACAGATCACACACCTCGATATTATGCACTAAATGATATATTTTCGTAATTGACAATTTCTACAATGCTGATGAAAAATAAAAAAAATAAAAAATCGAAAGTTAGAGCGTCAAAAACATTCTCACGCGCCGGAAACCGCTCTTAGAATTCCGCCCACGGGTTCATCATTAGAAAGCCGATGAAGGGAAGAAGAAGTCTCATTTGATTACGAAAACATCACACAAACGTTTACATGGTTGTGAAATATAAATCACCATCATGGATTAAATCATCAGCGTCCCAAGGCGACCCACGACCCGGTATACGTGACGGTCGCAGCAGGGCAACTCGCTAACGACGACTGCGCGGAAAAGTGATCCCGCGACCTTTTCACTGCCTCGAATGTAAATTAAAAATAATAAATACAACAACACCAAAGAAAAACCAGACAAAAAAACAGACCCACTTATGAGTTACGATGCTGTCCATTGCAGCGAAATCCAGTCCGAAACACTGAACCATCGCGAGGTACGTCCGTTTGCCTCCAACCGCCCCGTTTAACCCAAATCGGCCCGAAAGAGAGAGGAAAAATATATATTCTCCCGTGTCTGACGCAACAGTAATTCAAACAGGTGTTTGAAAATGTTTTTTTTTCTCTGGCGTGAAACACTCGTAATTTCATGTCACAAAGAGCAACAACAAAAAAAGAAACACACGCCGATTACTAAGAGGAAAAATGAGAGCTTGCGCCATAATGATCGCCGAAGCTCTGATGCACCTCGCGAATAATTGATCATTAGTGATATTCATCTAGAATGAACACTAGGAAATAGCGCAGCTAGTTTTTATGCGACTCATCTAGAAATAATGGATCCAAGGATTTTTTTTTAAACGAACAAGTATTGTATAATGTTCTAGATACATCAGCAGGGGATCACCGGATCAAAATACAGTATCCGAGAGTTGAACTTATGAGCTCATCTTCTGCATTTCCAGCAGAATACCGTATTTCGCAAAATAAATCTTGCTCAAATAATTTCTGTCATAAGTCTCATAACTAAAAAATGTGTAAAAAATCACCTTCAAAATGATCCTCAGAAATAAAGTTCAGTGTCTTCAGTTCTTCAATTATCCAAGATTAAGTCTCAAATTCCGTACCAAAAGAACCAAAAGAATGCAGGTGTTATAGAAAAAATGAACAGAAAAATTTAATTTGATGGCAGATGTTTGCGCTCCAAAGTGAGGAACGAAAATTTTCAAGATCATATTTAAGGTGAGAAATTCCATTTACAGTATTTGCTCGGTAGGGATTATATTCAAGCATTAAAGCAATAAAATAGTGCTTGGGAATGATAAATTTGATTTATTTTTCTGTATTGTTTCCGGTGAATCCCGGTACATTATTAGTTCGTGCGTTTTCTTTCGTATATGTGCGTTTTCTCCCACTGTGAGTAAGTGTAGAAAAACATAAAATTCTAGATGAAAAATTTCGCATCCAGTTGCCCACCTCAGTAAAGAAAAAAAAATCTGCTCGAAACGAATTCAAGCAAGCAATATCAGAATAACCGCGATTGGCTTTCTTGAGAAAAATGGAACATTCCACATCTCGCACAAATGAAGATCCATCGGACTTCGACGGAGGTTTGTTGGAACTCTGGTCACGTTCGGATAAAAAAAAACCGGATCAAATTCTAAATACGAAATCTCGCATCCAGAAGCCCACCCACCTGAGAAAATAATCAATTCACTGCTCGACGAAAATAATTCAAGCAAAGATTGGACGATATTGGTTTTCATCCAAGATCTGGAATTGGAACATTTTACGTTCCACGCTCGCGCAAATAAAGATTCATCGGACGGAGACAAACGTTCGTAGAAATCCTGGTCACGTTCGGATCATAGAATTGCACAACGCACTCTTCAAAACACAACCCCGCATTTTGTGAAAATGTGGAGGAGAAAAACGAGGCAATAGAGGTTTACTCGAAGAAGGGAAAGAGGGGCTCGGTTCATTTCATCTCCTGTCGCCCATGTTTTTTTTTTTTCGTTGTCTTTGAAACTCAAAGATCCAAAGAAGCAAGTGTTTTCACTTGAACGTTTTTGGAAGTACCGGGAAGTTATCATTATTTTTTCCTACACACGCTCAATCGCTCAACTCATCAGCATACTACGTGACAAACTGTAACCCAACAAGTTTCCCAACATGGTGTTGCAAACGATGCTCTTGCTCATTTCCTCGCCCTTTATACAGCGCAGTTTTCTGAAACATAAACGTTCCAGCTCAAGTTTCACAGGACATTCATTCAGTCCTAAAAGGAAGAACGATTTTAGTTGCTTTCATTTGTTTAAAATACCCCCAAAGACTGAGAGGTCGTTATTCGAAAGCCAAAGGCTTCGTTTTAAAATATTCATCATAATTTCCTCAGCACATCGAATCGGAATGAAGAAAGCGATTCTCGTGATGCGTGACTTTATACGTGTAAAGAAGCATAAAAATATATTGGGATGAAAACAAAATATCGACGAAATAGGTTTTCGCGGGGAAATTGCGTCGGATGAAGTGCAGAAGATGGAAATGTAATTTTTTTTAGCTCATGCTAAAAAAAAGATCGATGAACTCATAACTCTAATAAAAAGTAAGGAACTCGATACATTACCTGATGGGAGGATTTACGCATTTTGTAAGTTATCGACTTCTTTGAGCATCCAATTCACCAAGTCAGAAGTGTTCAAGCCACTGTGAGATCAATAACAAAACTTGAAACCAGCTTATTTTTATTTCACGAACCCTTTTACATAATTGCAGCCATGACTTGTCTATTCGTAATACGTTTTAGAGCAATTTTCACATTCAGCATCCCCAATATAAAATTACGGTTTAATCAGATATGCTCGTCACGTTCGAAAAAGTAAAAAAAAAAGAATGGTTCGATATTTTTCGTTTCAGATTTTTTTGGAAAATAAAGGGAACATCAGGCTCATCTTCGTTAAATCTAGACGAGTGGGGTGCACTTCATCTTCATTGTTCACACAATTTTACCTTGGCTGAATATAAATTAGGATAGCATCCAGGCACTGATTACTCATTAAAAAAAAAGAAAATGTCCACCTCGATCCGTCTAATACAATAAGCTCGAAATTGACAAAGCTTGATATCCATCTTTCGCAAAATCAGAGCATAGAATTACAGTATTTGAATTATAATTCTTACAGGGTTCTTCTGTATAGCGCCACTCATGTGAGTTAATTTTGTCATAAGGATTAAAAATAAAAAATTGCACAAGCTTTCAAGCGTACGGTAACTGCTTAACCCCTCAGGAAATAATTCCTCCTCAACCAGTCTCATCCCGAATGAAAATTAACCGAAGTTTAACCCATCGTTCGTCATCGTGCCCGGGAAGAAGAGAGTAATTACACCAACACTTCCGCGGGTACTCGGAACGCGGAACCCGGGTGATGAATGAACTTCAGGGACTCGTGAAGCAAAGGACTGACGAGGTCCCCCACGAATCTAATTTGATTGCAAGTACCCTCATCGAGTACTGTGACGCAAGGCATTCCTCGGGGTCGGAAGAACACCGGCAACCCATCCACACCGCGCCATGCGGGGATTGGATCAATCGATAATGAATCAAGCCCAACAGGTAATTTCGCGGAGGTGTCATAACAATTACTGGGTGGAGAAAAAATTTTACTCGCCAGCGTTTTACACGTTCAACAAGCCAGCACTTCCTTAAAAAAAAAAAAAAACTCCGGCCGAAATTAACAGCTAAAAAAGGTTAATCTGGAGGGAAAACGAGCTCGAAAAACGCTAATTTAACCAGAATGCGGAAATGCGTCTGATTAAAAATGTGGAATAGCTTCAGATTTAACGAAAAATGCAATAAATTCGAAATGAGTATTTCTTAACAATTTATCCCTGCGGTATAATTTATTCTGGCATTAATTCAATCAAAGCCGGACTCATTGAAAATTAGCCCCGTTTCAATGGAATGCATGCATCAGCAAATAAAAAAAAACCCATAGAATTGATTTCTGTCTCGTCTTAGAATAAACTGTTCAGTGAAGGCATATGTGTCTTTAGATGACAATAAAAAATAGATTGATTTCACAGACGAAAGGAACAAACAAAATCGTGCGACTTCGCTGCCTTTAATGTGGGATACCTACGTCGAAAATTATAAAATTCGATTAAAGAAAAATTATCACGACTATCACGCGTTTAGACTTTCCATAATGAAAATGTTAAATTTCGATCAGATCAAGCAACTAAATACTGTACTGTAAAGTAAATCGATTACAACTTGTATACGCATCACGCCTGACAACGCGAATCATAGTTTATTTCTTCTCTAAAATCTGTTCTATGAGAAAAAAAATTCCCACTTTTTAAGCACGAAATAAAAGCAGTTCTCTAACATGCGTTTGCTCGTCGTCTCCACTCAGTAATTATCGCTTCACTGCCACGGGCCCTCGGATCTCAACAGACATTAAATTCTGAGACAACCGGCCTAGCATTCCCCTTTATCCCCTCGGGCTAGGGAGGGGCTAAAAACATGTAAAATAAAATAAATTTTACTGGTAATATACGCAATTTTCTTTCTTCAAGAGGCGGAAAAAATCGGGGTTAGAGAAACGAACGCTTGCCACATGTCGTGCGAGGCCAACAACTGAAAAGCAACAATATTTTTTTTCATGCAAGCGTGGACATCCGTGAAGATTTCCCCGTCTTTCAAACTCATCCTTCACGCGAAGAAACCAAAGTCCTAATTCAACAGATACTTTTTTTTTGACTAAACCAAAAGCTTGCTTGAACAAAGAAACCCGTGGATGCTGATTCATAGTGAAACCGCTGAAGACGAAACCTTGACATTCCTTCCCCTCGTATTAGGTCTCAACCAATTAGCCACGAAAAAGGGACGAGTATTTACGAACAAGGAACGGTTTTGAAGAACGAACAATAATTACTTCCAAAATTAGCTCACAAAAATCATTTTAGGCTACAACCTCGAGAAAGTAACCTCTGAAAAGACCTGAAAACAAGAACGATTCATAGAAGAGCTCTGATTCCCTAATCTTTCCACATGAAACAAAACGACCTGTTTTTTTTTTAATCGGACCATTTTATTCATTTAAAGTGCTCATGATTTTCGGCAATAAGGTAATGTATTTAGTCAGTTTTCAACGAGATGAATAAAAACAAGAAACATTTAATTTCACTCATCGAAGACACTTGATAATCGGAGTTATACTGTACTGTGACAAAGCAACAGCAGCACATTTTCCCCAGTCATTGAAATGCGAACCCCATTGTTCGAGTGTAATATACAGTATTAACTCATTAACTTATAGGACTCTTTCATCGCGTCTAAAATAAAAAATCAGAGCAGCTTTCCCACCTTTCTTTACCGTTAGACATTAGGTGGAAAGTGATAAAACGCGGAGGCATCCGAGACTAATTTTTCACGAGCAGGAAAAATGCTGGTCGAGATCCACTTCCTCCAAGAAAATTGTTCACACAGCCTTGAATTATAAAAGCAACACCGGTGCAGCGTTATCAACGGCAAAGAGCACCGACTGTTTTACATACGAAGTTCGGTCATAAAATTTCCTCAAATAAAATCACCGCGACGAACACGCGAACGCGTTTCAGGCAAAAGTCTCATTTAAATCTGAATACTGTATTACGGCAAGTGTCTGAAAGGAATAATGATGGACTTTTGCCTCGTAACGCCAATTAAAAATAATGCATTTCGGTTCTACCTGTCAGCCATATTTTTAAATTTCGCTATTATGATTTGAAAAGTTAACTATACAGTTCACCCCTGGTTTCGCGAAAGTATAATGGGTTTCGACGCAAAAAATGATCACATGACATCCAAGGATTTCAAAAAAATTCCTCGACGCAAAACCATTCAACAAAAATCGCTTTGGCAAATGATTCATTCCTTTTAGACATATGATTTCTCTCTCATTTTCGATCACTCGCAAGAAAAACATTTGGAAATGAATTGAATGCATGAATTTCCTTATTATAGAGCCCGCTAATCGAATGATCGATTTTGCATTGGGTCACGTATTTGAGTCACTTCATAGATGCTTGGAAAGCTTTCTTAGGCAAATGAGGGTGAACATTATTTATATAGCTCAGAAAGCATTACAATTTCGAGAGGCCACAAATATCAGTTCCAGTAAAAAAAATGCAGTTGGCGGAGTCTTTGCTGGAAGTGGAGCCTACGACACAAATATGTCAAGAGAATTATGAATTCGAAAAAATCTAATTATTATTGTCGGACGATGGCTTAATTGGACGGAAGCATTGAACAAATTGAAAAGCAGCTAAGTCTCAGAATCCTTTAAAAGAAATTTAAGACGCTTTTATCCCAGGCATTAATGAAGTGAGACATTTATTCAGAGAACATCAGCATTGGTGCCATACGTTGAACTCACCCCCCCCCCCTCCCCCCGAAAAATCGAGTAATTGAGCAAACACGTGATCCCGAGAACTTTTGAAAAAAGCCCTCCTCCTCCTCCGGTTAAATAATCGCAAGACAATCGGAAGCATTCTTTTCCCTGGCTCTGGCTCTCCACCTGACTTCCTACACAGTGTGTTAGAGTGTATCTCGCCTGCTAACTTTGTAGTCGGGCTCACTCCTTGTAAGGCCTGGAACTATAGAAAGTTTGCCGCCCAAGGCGAACTTCCTAGAAGGATGTGACTTCGGCCCGGAAGCGTTTTGCCCAAGTAGTGGGCCAGTAACAGTTAGACTGACGTATCACTTGGTTCAATCCGCAGGCGAGAAGTAACGATGCCGCGTTTGTTCCATCCTAACGGGGCTCATCGGACACTATTGAAAACCCCGTTCCTTTTTTCTAATGGCTCGTGAACTCAACCCAGGAGTCCGAAACTTATTTCTACACGAGAAAATTAAAAATAGAAATCTATGCATCTTTTTTTTATTGACGCATCGTTTCTGGGTTAGAGGGGCGAAGTCAGCAAACAGCCGAGTATAACGATGATCTTTGAATCGAAGAGCATATCTTCCGTCACGTTTGAGAAGCTTCGGATGAAACATACGAGGGATCACTCGGAAGTTTTGAGAGTTTTGACTTGGAATAAGGGTTCTTTGAAGACCCCTGATGTCTGATTAAAAATCATTCAAAGCCCTGCGGCATCAATGAAACATAAGCTTATTTTCATCAATTACGGACTTGCATCAATCACGAAACTGAACTTTCTGCAAGGAAATTAAAATTCAAGGCTGCACAAAAAGTAATTGTTCATCGGAAAATACGTTCCAGGTTAGCAACACTGTCAAAATATGCATGAAATTATGTATAAAAGCTCAAGACTTAATAAAAATTTAGCAATCATGAAATTTGGCAGGTGAATAGTAGTATTACTCAGTTTAACCTCTTGAGCTTTCAGACATAAGTAAGGTAAGGTAGGAACCATTTTTTTTAATTACGTAGTCAGTAACTTAATGTTATATAACGAGAAATCTTTAATGGTAGAACTTGGTAGGTTGTTGTTTAGTACCAGAAAAGAAAGCCAAACACAAAACAACAACAAAACTTATTTCAGAACCCTCGCACGTTTAACTTCCTATGCTGCTAAAATAACTACTCTTTCGGGAAACAATTACATTCCATGCGCAAACTTTCCAAAAGTGGAAACGATAGGAACCGGAACTCCCCCTTCACAAGAATAACACGTCAATCACCCACCCGAACTGAGTTATTTCATAATTATACGGTGGGTTTCTGAAACGGACGATCTCGATGAACAATTGCCAAAGAGAAGCCCGCAGAATTTAAAAACACATCTCGTTGCACAAACCCGGTCATCAATAAGCCATCTTTCTTCCTAAATTTTTTTTGCTCGAAACGTTACCCAAGTCACCTCTTCAAAGAAAATGCCTTTCTTTGCAAACATTCTCCATTGTGGATCCGAGAGGCGGGATTGTTCCGCGAAAAAAAAAAAACGGCGAGAAAAACATCCGCTTTCATTTTTGGCCCATCGAGCGTAAAAATGACGTGCTCGCAGAATGTACAAAATCTTAAAAATTAACCATCCAAGGTACCTAAATTTTTCAAAATTTCGCCTCGAAAATTATCTTCTCCAGAAATTTTAATGACCATCTCAACCATTCAAAGCTTCATAACCGACATCCAACGATTCGCGCAAACATTACGATGGTTACTTTAAAATAGGACAAATCATAATTTCAGGCACTTACGTAACACTCAAAAACTCACGATCACAGCATTTCATTTAAAATTATGGGCAACCTAAATAGAAAATTTCTTTGGCACACGAAAAAAGCTACTGATCCGGACGCATGCGAGTATTAAGTTTTTAATCAGCGAGATAAAGACAGGAAAAGACTCAATTTGCATAATTTAATATCGACAAGCCGTATAAAAAAAAACAAAAACGGAAATACACCGTGATATTCGTGAAACAGGGAATGCGAGGCTTTTCGAAAAAAAAAATCATATGATTGGAGAAAACCAAAGCCGAGTTTTTTTCTAGGGGTCTTGACAGAAAATGGAGGAGGAGGTGATGGAGAATTTTATTCCAGCCGTCATTAGGCGGTTCATTAAAAATGCTCCGTGAAACACGTTGCAACTGTGCGGAGACTGCTTCACCCTACTCTAACGCACTATTTTTTAGTTTATTTTAATCAAATACTTTTCCATCCTCGCCTTGGCGTCGTTTTTGCCCGGGGGTCATTTGACTAACGCCCTCACAGGGGCTGCGGCGAAGTAGGGATAATTACACGTTAGAAGAGCCATCAAGTGGGAGCATCCCTATGCGTATTATCCGGCTCTTCATTACGAGGCACGTACTTCGTCGATCAGTCCCAACACAACACAACCGTCTTCCGAGGCAAGCAATCGATCACAGTCCTCCCCAGCAGCCAGAAAAAAAAAAAAAGGTAGAAGTTTTTTGACAAATGTAAAAACACAAAAAATACTGAACTCCTCGAAATGTACGAGGTGCATTCGTAACCGTTTTCTCCGGCACGCGTCTTCTTTAACCAAGACAATGACGCATGCATTTGTTACAGGCCTTCCTTGAACAAGTACCTTGTTCTTACCGCCCAACGTTTTCCGTAAGCAGTTAATGCGTAATTATCTCCACACAAAAAAATAAAACTCGAGTTTGAAAAAAAACCACGATGCTATGATACTTGAATATTAAACACGAGCTTTAGTTAGAATTCCCAAGAGGAACCAGCAGCACAAGGGATAAGAGAAAATAGCGAAGAGCGCTTTGATGCGTGGACATTTTATTCTTAAAATCGTGTGATTTCGTCTGAACATATTAACGAAAATCTGAGACTAATTCCGAACGCTTTCTCCCACTCAACATCTTCCAACCACGAAGAAAATTTCAATAAATATTAAAATTGAATGCCCAACGTGGAAAATAAATTTGTATCGAAATCTTCTCGTAACAGTCTTCTTAAAAAATCCCGATTAACACAATATTTTTGGCTCATTTCATTTGATATAAAACAAAAATAGAGTATACTGAGGCCTTCATCTTAATTTTCTTCTCAAGCAATGAGCATTGCCACCTGAATATTGGCACACGTTTCTGTACACGATGTACCACTGCGTGTTCTTCATTTGCGAACGAATTAATTTTTAGAGGCGCATAAAAACGAATTTCGTCTTGAAATACAACCGTGTTCTTTTATAACTGGGTTAATGCGGGTGTGTGAGTAAGAAAAACGTCTATTAACTGTGTGGATCGAATATAATAGGGTCATGCTTCGCTTAAGCTTCCATCTGAAAGCAGAATAGAGTTGTACTCCTCGACAATATTTCTAGCATAAATGGATATCATATTTATAGACTAGACTAGAGGAAGAAGTCACGTTAACTAAACTACAAGACAGAAGCTTATACATCGTTCCTCAACTGTTCCTTCACCCACATCGTACGAACGCGGCGAAGAGCGGAAACGCTTCCATCTTCGTACAACATCTTTGTTGCAGACTCGTTCGACTTGTAAATAAGACAGTTGTAACTCAAACCGAAGAAACACAAAAACAAAAAAAGGCAACCAAGCAAGAACATTTTCTTCATACAACTCCAAGTGCCTAACCCAGATTCGGGAACTCGACTTCGAAAGTGTCTATTGCCAGGAAATCGTGCCGAGGCGGCTCGTCAAAAAACAAAAACAAAACAAAAATCTCGGTCGCATTGTTTCCGGATGAGGAAGAAATTAACGCGATGAAAGCTTTTTGCATTCCATCGGGCATGCATGTGCGACAGTTAATTGCTATTACGGTGGTTGCCGAAAAGAGAAACACAAAGGGATCGAACCGAAGATTGAATCCCACGATATATGAGTGGGCAAACAACAAAAAAAAAGAATAACTCGCAAAAGGAAGATTATAAAGATTTTCGCACGCTTATGATTTGCTTTCACGCCAAGGAATTAAGAGAAACGATGGGAGGGACAAATCACGCACGTTTTCTTACGAGTAAAGAACATACTTTCGGCAACGCGGAAGATTCCGAGCTACAAATTATCTTACTCCTTTCTAGTAACACGCGAAGGATGATGACTATCAAGTTTTTGTGCTAATTAGCAAATTGGAGAACTCGAAAGTCTGTATTCATTCCATTCCATCCTTGGTAAAAAAAATTAATGCATCAGTCATTGAATTACAATATATTGCTCTTTAGAAATTACCATCTTGAACCATCCAACAACAAATCCACCAGAAAAGAAAGCCCAAAAATAAGACAACAACAAAACTTATTTCAGAACCCTCGCACGTTTAACTTCCTATGCTGCTAAAATAACTACTCTTTCGGGAAATAATTACATTCTATGCGCAAACTTTCCAAAAGTGGAAACGATAGGAACCGGAACTCCCCCTTCACAAGAATAACATGTCAATCACCCACCCGAACTGAGTTATTTCATAATTATATGGTGGGTTTCTGAAACGGTCAATCTCGATGAACAATTGCCAAAGAGAAGCCCGCAGAATTTAAAAACACATCTCGTTGCACAAACCCGGTCATCAATAAGCCATCTTTCTTCCGAAAAATTTTTTGCTCGAAACGTTACCCAAGCCACCTCTTCAAAGAAAGGCATTTCTTTGCAAACATTCTCCATTGTGGATCCGAGAGGCGGGATTGTTCCGCGAAAAAAAACGGCGAGAAAAACATCCGCTATCATTTTTTGCCCAACGAGCGTAAAAATGACGTGCTCGCAGAATGTACAAAATTAAAAAAAATTAACCATCCAAGGTACCTAAATTTTTCAAAATTTCGCCTCGAAAATTATCTTCTCCAGAAATTTTAATGACCATCTCAACCATTCAAAGCTTTATAACCGACATCCAACGATTCGCGCAAACATTACGATGGTTACTTTAAAATAGGACAAATCATAATTTCAGGCACTTACGTAACACTCAAAAACTCACGATCACAGCATTTCATTTAAAATTATGGGAGTTGCGGACTCGTTCGACTTGTAAATAAGACAGTTGTAACTCAAAACGAAGAAACACAAAAACAAAAAAAGGCAACCAAGCAAGAACATTTTCTTCATACAACTCCAAGTGCCTAACCCAGATTCGGAACTCGACTTCGAAAGTGTCTATTGCCAGGAAATCGTGCCGAGGCGGCTCGTCAAAAAACAAAAAAACAAAAAAATCTCGTTCGCATTGTTTCCGGATGAGGAAGAAATTAACGCGATGAAAGCTTTTTGCATTCCATCGGGCATGCATGTGCGACAGTTAATTGCTATTACGGTGGTTGCCGAAAAGAGAAGCACAAAGGGATCGAACCGAAGATTGAATCCCACGATATATGAGTGGGCAAAAAAAACTCGCAAAAGGAAGATTATAAAGATTTTCGCACGCTTATGATTTGCTTTCACGCCAAGGATTTAAGAGAAACGATGGGAGGGACAAATCGGCGTGCAAAAGAATGCTCATTTCTTGTATGAAAGCCGTTGCGCCTTCTAAGGCTCGATGTTTAATAGAATGAGGAAAGATCATTGTGCGCTTCCTACTACTGATAGTTCAAAAACACGATTAATCGTTAAGTATAAAAATAAATTTCCAACTCCGAAGAAAGCTTTAAATCACATCACATCTCGTTAAAGGGACCGTCAGTTGTGTTCTGAAAATGATTTTTGCCGCAAAATCAATGGAATTTTGAGAAATCAAAGCATGCACCGAGCTAGCCGCTCAAATAACCGAGTACGATAGTGGGTAAAATAAAAACTCGAAAAATGTAAGTGGTCATCTAAGAATTTCAACATAACCCAACTTGGTCTCCAGCTGAACACCTACCAACACTCACTTCAATTATCAACGCAGTCTTCTTGATTTGAGGCTATCAAGAATAAATATGAAGGATTTCAAAATTATGAAAAAATTGCAACTGCACTGGCTTCTCTTTCATAAACGACTCAATCCTGTTCATCAATATTTCCGCCGTTTTCAACGATTGTTCACATGATGTATTTCGTCAGAACACAGGGAAATTTTTTCTTGATTCCTCGTATATTTTTTCCCCAGCCAAATGGACGAGGATTTTTTTCCAATCCGAAAATTCTAAGCTCTAAGGATTACAAAAATCACGGCAATAATCTCTCTCTCTCTGGTTCAACAAACTTGAATACAGTTTTGTGGACTGGATATACCTGTATATTCTAGAGTAGGGAATTTTAGAATTTTTGCAATCGAGTGGTGAATTAGCTCGAGAAAAGTATGATGTCGTTGTGTTCCTCGTATCAAAAGTGGTTCTGATTCAATCTGGAAAACAAAACTCTTTAGTCGTCACCTTCATACTAAATGATGAAGCTTTTACTCTCTTCAGCTCTGAACGGCCTCGACTTCGTATCAGAAATGGGATCAAACCCCCACGTCTGAAAAAACCAGACTGCGATCAATAGTAAATGCCTACAATTTTCGAGTTTCTATAAACCTCGCACGAACAATCCCTAGTTATTTATAGATTTTGCAAAAAAAGAAAAAAACAAAAAATTCTTCCCAGATGAGAGACGTCGGAGCACATGAGCCCGACAGACGCGTCTCCGCCTCCATTGTTTCCGGGGCAATCGAAGGGGGGTCTGCGTTCATTTATTTATTTTTTTGGCAAAGAAAAATCATTGCGAAAAAGAAGGGCCCTCGGACTTTTTCTTTCTAGTTTTGGCGAACGTGACCCCGATGGTTATCGGAAGGGCTTCGGGGTCGGGCCCACCAACGCGTTTGTTTTTCTCAACGCCTGTGAGTGTGAGTGTGTGTGTATGGGTTTTCTCAACGTCCGACTACGAGGACAACAACCGGGTAGTGTTTTCGCGGTGTCACTGGCCGAGTTGTTTAAATGTGTGCTGCACGGGGGTTCCTTTTTCCTCATGAGTCCCCGGATGGACATCATTAGAGACGTCAAAGTTCCTTCACCGGTACAGAATTTGCAACAAGAGGGTTTCGAATAACATACAGTACATATTCAACAATGAAGCGTCTACATCCTGATTTTGAGAAAATTATGCCAGCCAGAAAGAAAAAATCGGAAAGGTCCTGAATTGCATGCAGTTTTAAATAAAGTAAACCATTTTCCGCACACTGATTTTGAGAAAGAGAAACAAAAAGTGCAACTGCTGCAAAAAGAGAAGGGGTAAATGCCGCCAAAGCACGATAAAAGATAAGAATTTTCTTCAAAAATATACATGCACATATTTAACTAAAGAGCAAATTAAAAGCTTGTGTTTGAGATCAAAGGCGTGATAAAAATGAATTTACTTCGAAAACTTTCAAAGCAAGAAACGGAGGTAGATCCGAAAGACTGGCATAGCGCAATTTCATCATAATTTCCAGTATAACGTGCACTTCCGGATGCTAAACATATTCATGGTGCTTCCGGGATTTTTCAAAATTGCAATTCTAGCAGACAAAAGGTCGACTGTAACGATCAATTTCGCGCCGCGAAAGCTTCCAGAAGGAACAAAATTCAGTGATTGTCGACAGTAGAGCCAAAAAAAAAAAAATGGCCAGGACCAGACGCATTTCCGATCCGGCAAAAATTCCAAGCTTTTCAGGGCAGGAACTCCGCATCCCCGTAAACAACGCGACGAAAATTCGAGGCATTCTTGGAATTCTTATCGACTTCCCTCTACTCCTTTCCCTTCCCGGAGTATCGGAAATTATCACGGTTTTTTCATTTTATTAGGACGACAAGGCGAAATAATTACGACAAAATACGGCAGTTAAATGATACACAACAAGGAAAAAATGGGTTTTTCCAATAAGCTTAGTTTCAAACAATGGCTGCTGCATCGCCTCTCTTACGTGCAAGAAAAAACTTGAAAAAAACTTTATTTCTTAATTTTTCTTACATCATCCTTCACGCTTTTTTTTCTCTCCTGAAGAAAGCGCTTCAGATATAAGAGAGTGAACTTCCGAGTCTTCCTTGTTTTTTGTTTGGTTTCTAGAATTTTGTGCTTCTAAAAAAATTAAGAACCATGTAAAAATTTAAATTCGCTGCTCGTGAGAATTACACAAATTTTATATCGTTGTCTTTTGACACTTTAAAAAAGGGCTAAAATTCACCGGAAGATATTGTAATTTTCTTCCTGAATTAAAATTGAAATTGAGCCCCGAATGAACAATTCACGTGGTGAATTTCAATGTTTGCCTTCGGAGTTGATCTGAAAACTGAGCTATTCTAAAGCACGCCACATCGCAGACTCAATATTAATGATCTACAGTTCCCGGCGAGGCAAAATTAAATTCATTAAAAATATAGCTTCATCATTAATCACGTCATTCTGACGAGAAATTGCCTGAGAGTAAATACGCCGAAGTCAACCAAGCGAGTCCCAAGTTTGCATGACAGTGGACGCGACGAATCGCTTGCGACCCCGAAAAAAAAAACCTCCTGACCCACTTGCAAGTAATATTAATTTTTTTATGAGAGTAAATACGCCGAAGTCAACCAAGCGAGTCCCAAGTTTGCATGACAGTGGACGCGACGAATCGCTTGCGACCCCGAAAAAAAAAAACCTCCTGACCCACTTGCAAGTAATATTAATTTTTTTTACATTTGTGGTACCAATTACAGTGTCATTATATCCCGATATCTCAGCATTTATTCACCTGGCACATTTATTGTTGCCTATGCTAACGAGTTGACGAGATATTCAGCGGGTCCAAAGTGACGAGGCGTTTTTTTCCCTCTGTTGCATGTCCCGCAGGTTCGGGCTATAGTTCAACTTTTCCTGGTGACACAGGCCTTTGGTAGGTAAGCGACAGTAGGCATTTTAGGTACTCTAGTAACCTTTTTTCACTTAATAATAGCACTCAAAAAATGGGGTATTTTTAGACCCATTCAAGAGTTGTCCAAAGCATAGTAATAGAGATAAAGTTTACGTTCCAAGCGCGATATTACTGCATAATTTAACTAAAGCATCGGATTATGACTCGAGGATTGAGATAATACAAGAGTACTTCATTTTTAAAGCTGCTCTCAACCCTTTATGATACACTTCGATGTGCTACTACGGCAAAAGAAACGTCCGAGGTAACAAAGTTTCGCACGAAACTAACCTCAGTACAAAAACTTTTACTGATAAAAAAAAGAAACGCTACCTAACACATGCCTAACATTACTAGCGAAGTGGACATCAATCAACATTTTGTAAACAAATGACCCAAGGTTTTCGCGATTTTAACTAAATTCGATACCAAAAATTTAAATGCTGTAATAAACTTTCCTGATGGAAATAAAAAAGCTCGTCATCAGAAAATATTGATTTCTTAGAAGTCAGCGCTAATATTGGGCGTAAAATTTGTTTAAAAGGAAAATTAGTTCTCAAAAATAAACGCAGAGTAAGAGGGCGTACTTGGTAAATTTCTCTTCTAGATACAGCACTGTATTTCCAAACACAGTTGTGCAAAACCCTCTTGAATTCCCTGTGGCATCAACTGCTTCACTTCATTAGTTATTCTTGAAGTCTTGTGAAGATGTTCGGCCAGCTTTTCTCCCCTCAAGGGCTCAACTACGAACAAATAAACCTATCCTAACCCAATTTCTGAAGCCCAACATAACTGGCCCTTTTCCCGTGGATGTTATTTAACAAATGGAGGGACGCAAACGCAAAAAAAAATCTTTTCGATCTTCCCAGCACCTTCGAGTCCGTTTTTTAAAACTGCTGTATCTCGAGTAAACTCGCAAAAGGGAAGAAAATTTTAGAATGCGATTTGATTCTATTATTAATTGAAGCTCAATTCCAGAGAAAAGAGGAAAATCGGTGTGGGAAGAACCCGTTTACACTGTCCCGTTGAAAATCCGCAATCGGAAGCCCGGAATCAGACGACAAACGTTCGCAGCCGGAACAGGAATTAGTTCCGCCAACAGAAAAAGGGAAAAAAAACTACATTGCGAAAAGAAAGGCTCTTACACCGTATAAATTAAAGGGAAGTACAGGGTTTATATTCACGCGACCCACAAAAACGTCGATATTTCGGGAATTTATGAACATATGATTATAAAATATGGATCAAGGAAGGGTGCACTTTGAAAGATTAGGGTTTAAAACGCTGGTATCATTCTAGCAGTAATTACTTGGCATTCGTGATAGAGAAGCCGTAATTTTTGGAAAAAAATCAAAACGTGATTCATTCATTACTGGTGAAACACACGCAATTTAATTCATAGCGTCGTCTATACCCAATTATGCCGTACAAATTTTTATATTTAAACTGCGAATAATCGTTATTACGACGTATAGATTGATTTTTATACCGAAACTTCTTTGTGAAAATTGTAAAAATGTTAAGAACTTCCGATAATACTCCCGCTTTTGCGGTTTTAGAAGCATTTCGTCTTTTGTATCACACAGCGTTTGACACTCGCTGAAAAGAAATAGGAAGCTGAAAAACAAAGGCAATTTAATTGATCTATAGAGACTAGCATTATAAAATCGTGTCACGTTTTCTCCGTAGAAGACGGATTTGACAATAAACCGATTCAGGTTAAAAAGTCACACCGCGAAATCCCGACGACTCCTAATTAAGCGCAAGAAACTTTCTCCTGAACCCACACCACAAATACCTTCAATAAAATCATCTCCAATTCATGTCGAGGTAAGAAATTGCATAAGAAAAACGTACGAAGGGGAAGGAAATAAAAAAGTTTCTGTAAAGCGCTTCGAGTCTCTGCTTCCTTTAGTCGTCCATGGTCGTATGTAGCCTTAGTGGTGTCTTATAGAGCGTAATGCAGTGAAACGCTACCTGGACTAGCTATGATGCAAGCTCAGTGTGCAATTATGAGCGCAACCTTCGGATAATCCGCAATACGCATTCCATCCACAACATCCGCCCAATCTTTTTTCTTCGGCCTCCGTTTTATTTTTCAACATTGCCTCTGTACCCTAAAATTACTCGATAAATAAATCACCCATCAGTGCACGGAGAACATTGAGAGAACAAAAAATCGAGGTATGATTCAAATTCGCAAGCGATGTTTTTGAAGGGAATATTTTCAGGCACTCGCGTTTGCGAATCAAAATTTGTTAAACCATAGCATGGCTGGGGAAAAGCCACTGTTTTTTTTGTTGCACAAACTTCGTGACAAGAAAGGCAATGTTTTTTCTTGCTGGAGATTCACAGTACTCGAACAAATTTATGCGCGCCAATCGACACTTTCAGAGAAATATCATTTACTGCATCATCATCACTAACAATTCCACGAACACGATCGAAACCGCTCTTTCTCAATTACAGTATTTGAAACACTTTGAACCAACCGTAAATTCATTCAAACACATTTGAGTTGGAAAACCGATAATTCCTTAAAAGAATATTTTGAGCACACTTCGATAATGCGTCGTCTTTCCATTAGAAACCCGGCTGCTGAGTAAGAAAAAATTAATATTACTCAATTTTAAAAATGACTTCGTTTCTAAAGATTCAAAAACCACAACTTCATTAAAAGAAAGCCCGAGACTGGCAAAACTTTAAGAACTAGCCCTCGTGTGTATCCATTGAGTGGAGCTGAACCAGGTTAGATGGTAAAATTCCAATGCTCAGGGATCGAATGATACTGAGGAAATACGCTTCGGGTCGGACACATTCTTCAGTCGGTTGCAGCCCATCAAAGACCCATTTCATTTTTACGGGAGAATTTCACGAAAACCACGTCAAGCAAAGCAAACATCCTTCGCATACCTACGCATCTATCACTTTCCGGATACACACCTGTCGCAATTAGATAAAATCGGGCTGCGCTTTTTCCCCACATTCCATTTTTTATGAAATTCGTTTTTTTCCATTTTTCAGTGCTCTGAAAATTTAGCGAAATTTGCAGCCATGTAAGTTACCTTGATTCGGCACATAACAGCCCTTTCATTGGCCAATCTTCGAAGGCCACAGGCTGGAAGCAATCTTGCTTGTATGCAAATTATACATGCATAAAAAACGTCAATTTGGCTCTCATGCATCGTTCAGCACTTATCGAACGACAGCTGAGTAAGCAATTCAGCTTGGAAATTTATATTCTCAATGGGGGAAAAAAGTCGATGTGTCGGCGAAAATTATGCACATTTGACACTCATAACCTTCCACCGAGAATTATTTATTTCTGCCCCAAAATACTCGGAAATACCACTTACAGTTTTACAAACAAGAAATCAGAGGCCCACTCAACCAACATTCCCTCCAAGCAACTAAACTATACCTCACAAAAACACTATTCATTCAATTCACGACATAGAATTTTCTTCTATTCATTGTATAAACTTTATATCGGAGTCAGCCACGTAGTCTATTCATGAGGCAGATATCTAAAGTAAAAATCAGAAGGCTTCGCAAGCATGAAAAAATTGAACTGAAAAGCATTCAGACTTGGTAGCTGTAAATCCTTCTTCCTACGGCCTTTTCGAAACACAATTCAATCAATTTTACCGTTGCACAACAGTGTTCACCATTCAAGTTCGACAGACGCAATCTGACTCAGCCACGAAGTCTTTCACATCCACTTATAAAAATTGGACCTCGAGTAAAAAATTGACTTGGCATCGCAGAATGCAAAAAAAAGAGAGAAACCGTTCCTTCAACCAGAAGGCATTGAAAACTCGGTAAATATAAAGGCATACATAAACAAGACTTCCGACAGGCAGATTGAAAAGCCCCAATTCGTTCGCGCAACAACAGATCTTCTCGCACGGGATTCGCACAATACGAAAGCGGATTACGGTATTTCGTCCTGAGCAGAAAGCCCAGTGAACACACCGACATTTTCCTTCCCCAACAACCATACACAACAAGGCCCCACTCACACACACACACTGCAGAAATAATAAAAGGGAGCACACCGAGAAAAGAACTGGAGCAACACTGCCTCGGGGGGCCTCCAATCGTCGTCATTCCTCGCGCACGCAATTCGGAAGAGAGCCCAGATCGTATCGCACACTCGGGAAATTTAAAAAGAAGTCACCCAGCTTTATTTATTTATGTTTTGCTCAGTCGTGCAGCGAACAAACGACTTACACGTGAAGGAACAACACACTAAACAAGATTAAACAAGCGATGGAAGAAAAATAAAGATGAAAGTATAGTTAGGGGCCCAACGAGATCATCTCTTGGATGAATTGATGCCTCGGGGCTGCCATTTCGGGAATTGCGGGGCAAGTTCATTGAAGGCGTAATCCCCAAGACTTTTACAACCTGATTCCGGCGGCCGTTAATTTGTATCACTTTTCCAAGCGAAAATTCCGGAAAAAAACTACGTTTAACTCGGATACTAAATCGAGACGAACCCCCGAACCCGATCAACTTTCCCACTAATCAATGAAAAACACAGTTTATATATTATCTTTACATACATTTCCCGAAAAAAAATAGACCCTATTTGCTGTTATTCGACTTCACTTGCACCATGGGCTAATTTCTGGGGAAACTGCGCAAGTCGTTTATTCGAAAAACCACCTGAACAAAAAATTGCGTTTCCGCGAAGACAGGTCTCATATTTTACATTTTCTTCTCAAGAATGGTCTAGGGTATAATATTTTTTGCTAGTGAAATATTCAAATTACAATAATTATGCAATTTTCATTCAGAAGTGCGTTGTATATTTTGAAAGTTGGAAGTGCTGTTTCTGGGAATCTTCACTGGAACGTAGAATATTTTTCAAGCGCATTTATTGCAAGAAATATTATCTTTGACAAATGTTCTCATTCAAAACGAAAGAGAAGTATATTTTCTCAGCATCACGTTTCAGGAAAGCGACATGGGGTTTATTCTCGGTAGTGTTTAAATTCACTATTTGTCCTGAAATTAGTTTAATGAGCTTTGCCAAAGCATAGTAAATGACTATTCCGTTTTCGAGGACAAAACCGATTCAGGTCTCGAAAAAAACCAAATTACTTAGGCATTTAAACCCCTTCACTTGAACCTTGAACTGATTTCTGGAAGAACTATCATACGATTTAAAAAAAAATTGGATATTAATTAAAGTTCCCACATTCAATCGAAAGAAAAATCAAATTTTACGACATTGAAACGCTGTTACTAGCGCCTTGAACTACTTCACATTATTTCTGATGAAAGTGCCTCTAACCAGCTCCGTATCATCAGAAGCTCAGTATTTTACAAAATTACTCGTCTAGTTTACAACCACGGAAAGAAAGTAAAAGCTCACTTAACTTTTCGCCCCACTTTCAGAGAGATTTCCAGTAAGGACAATGCGTTTTCTAGGGCCTTCTACCGACATTCCTCAATATACAGTATATGTGTCGAGCATTTGCCAGAAGTTCTCCATTTAACCCGATTTCCAGACCATCACGTAACACTTGCGACGAAAGTCACGGCATACAGACATTCTCAGTGCATTTCCAAAAAATAGGTTACTTCTTGAAAATTTCCGACTTCATGCCAGAAAATAACGCGCGGCACCAGTTCGATTTTCAACCGCAAATAAAAATGTAATTATCAAGTCGTGAAAGTGTAGGACGTCGAAGAATATTCTTTCCGGAAGTAATGAAAGAGTCCTTTACTTGGGTCTATATATCAAGGATTCGAAATGGGCGAAATGCGCTCGAAATTTGCATTCAAGACACAGGTAATTTTTTTTACGCTCAATGAATTTCTGCAATGTTTCTTTAGCAAAACAAGATAGACGCCGGCAAAAATAATGAATTAAGGAATGCCTTCAAAAAATCCTCCCGAAAAAATTTGGCAAGGAGCCGAATTTTACACAATCCCTCGAATGATGCGGGCTGAAGAAAATTCATCGCTGTGTCAAACGAAAGTACGAAAATTGCTATAAGTTTTGCATGCAAAAATATTCATTTACACGTGTGCCAAGCAAATTATTTTTCTACCGAGCAACGGGAAACCTGCACGGAATTGCAACCCCGATTTTTCCGGTGAACACTCGGCACGATGAAACTATTCCCACGGAATCTCAGAGGAATAAAAAAAAACAATCCTTTCCGGTGTAGCGGTTTGCTTCCACAATTGCTATCCGAGGGATAATAATAGAGAATAAAACAGGGTTGCCAAGAAAATCGGAATAAGTGGACGAACGGGAATTTAAAAAAAAAAAAAAAGTACAGAGGATTTAGCACAGTCGTTCTAAAACACGCTTCCGAAGTGCCGGGAACCGGATCCGCGCCGTTCCGTCCAAGCCACGGCATCGCACTGAACGCGCGCGCGGAATCGGGTCCCGAACCAACACCCCAACATTTCCCGGGCCCCACGTCCAAATGTTTTCCCGGAAGCATTCTGGCTGTCAAAGTTACCAAAGACGGCTTTTCCGCGGTCTCAAAAATTTTTTTTTCAAGAAGGTCGGCGATAATTCGATATCATTTCGGGAGAGTAATTCAGGACTCAGGAGTTGACATTTGTATCGATACGGAATAAAGCCTTCAACTGTGCTCGTACTGTATTTTTTTATTTAAAATATTGAAATCAGAAATTACTCAAACTTCCCAGACAAACCATTTATCAAGTTTTGGCTATTTATCTAGGATTACGAAAATAAATGAATTTACAAGAGCACGTGCATCAGAATTTTTAATTGACAAAGCCCGAAAATTCTTTCAACCACAAAAGCATCATCCAAGACTCCACGAAAAAGTTGTTAACAGCAACAATAATCTACGCACAATGGAGCCTCATCCAACAAATCATGCAATTAGCCTTCAATGACATATTTATGAATTTCCTTTTTAAAATGACGAACAGTGATGAACGTCCCGAATAGAGAATCCTCGTTTCCAAAAAAAATGGCGCAAAGAATCTAATGAATCTCGGAGCAGAATAATGAATCTCATGCATTTCCGAGAAATGCATGATCAGCTGATCAACGATTATATTCTAGATTAATCTGGATCAAGTATAAGAAATGATGCATTGATCGAAAGAGTATCAATGCAGAGAGTAGAGCTGTTGTACACGTACGGTAGATTATCTCCTCACGCAACAGTTTTGTGTACATTACAACAATAATCTCCATTCAACTAAGTTTCAACTTGAGAGTAAAAAAGAAAGCTAAATAAAATACAGTAAAAAAAAGTATCGTCTACAAGGATATTTCCTGGAAAATGAATATTACTGCAGTGATTCAAAATTCAACTGTATTATTTTCTCGTGATTCGCAAGGTGAACGGAGGGATTTTCAAGGGTTCTCTTTCATTATGTTCCCCAAAAAACTCAATGGTAAAGCAAGTACAAACGTTTGCCCGGAAGCTTTCCGGAAACCGAAATTGTGCCAACCTTTCTTTCGGCCTCAATATATTTTCCGCAGAAAACCACTTGACTTCCAACCTTAATACCTTGAAGGAACCCATAAATTCAGAACGGAATTCGCGCTTGTAGTCCACGAGCCACTTCGAACCGATGAAAATTGATGAATATTTAGCTATGAATAATATGAACAATTTTTTAGGCCCGCAGCGATCCGATTTCCGAGGTTGGGTAAAATGTTGGCAAAAAATGCGAGAAATAAATCGCTTAAACCTTTCCACGTTAAAAATTGTAGAGGACAATCCTTGAAATGAAAACCAACTCGCAATTTCTTCCACACCTCGACCATAGCAAACCAAGAAAAATATCTGTCTGAGAAAGTCCGGCATGGAAGAGAAGATCTCGGTCAGGTGACTCAGGTCGCAGCGAAAATGTTATTCAAAAAAAAAACGCAAAAAAAAAAACCACACTGCAAGTGTCTCATGCGAAACACTACCTGGCAGGCGACTAATAATAAACCACAGGTGTGGATGAGAGACTCGCAGCCTGGCATAAGCCGGCGCGGAAAACAAGCGACTTCCTCATCCGCAAAGGCCCAAATGAAGGCAAAAATAATCTACAAAAATGAAAGACAAAACAACAAAAAAACGCAGTCCTATTCCAGAAATTAAAATCTCTCGCCACCAGCTGAGACACAGCGAAGCCGCGTTGATTTCGTTTCCCACGCGTCTCGAACGAGATCGTGGCAGAGGAAAACGCGAAGGTTCCATTTCAGCTCTCCACTGCTGACAGCCCCGCTGCCACATCTGCTTCTCGTCACCGCGGTGAAATAAAAACTTCGTCTTCATCAAAACCTTCCCGATCGAGAAAAAAAAAAACTTTCCTTTTATTTTATTTTCACCTTACCTTACGGACAAACTGAGAAGAGGAGCAAACAAACAAGGAAAGCATAAGAAAGACGTCATCCGAGACGAGGAAATGAAGTACAGTACAAACGAAATCTTTTGACTGACGCCGCTGGTTGTTCGTTTTATTCCCTGACAGTTATTCAGTCCCGTCGTACTGAGAAAACGTGGTCGAAAGTTATATAGTGTTATTATTGAAGGCTCGGGCATTTTCTTCGATTATTATTCCAACAATTTTGAATGCACTTTCTCGACGAATAAATACCTAAAATCGAAAATAACTACGAAAAAATCCCAGCGAGGGCTGATTCATAAGCTGTGTGAATAGTATGCTGCTTCTGTTCGAGTTTGATTCGATGGGTGGCGATTGATGGTACAATATATACGAGTACAAAGAAAAAGCGTTTAATCTATCATAATTCCCTGAATAATGCCCCAGTTTACGCCTATGGTACTCAAATTTAAACAAAGAAAAGACTGAGTTGAAAGAGTCACAATTTCATATCGAGGAACAATCGTCATTTCATTCCAGGTTTTCTACAACCTTGCAGGCGGTCAACAAACTACTGAATACCTTAAAGAAGTTGATCTTCTTAATAAAAATTCAACGGATGAGACAACCATATTTCAGTGGGAAATTATTGTATTCCTATCATCGTGGTAATTGTCTTGGAATATATACGTTGATGGTGAATTTTTCCCTGTAAAATCGATGGAAGACAACAAATTCTTTGAACAAGTCAAAGCATCATAAAAAAATTCGTAGGCTCTTTATGAATCTTTTACCGATTCCATAATGCTAACATCACTCTTGAGCCATATCCGTAGCCAGAAAAATACGATCTTTTCAAAAACTATTTTCATTGCCATCGTTGAATAATGTCTCAATAGATAAAAAATTCCTGAAAAAATGACCGAATCCTGTTTGCACAAAAAATTCTGACCTTTGCTAAGTTTTCTTTTGCCTAAAATTAGCTAAAAATACCAAATCAAAAACCGAAAACGCTGCTTTCATTCGATTTGTGAGTTTTTGAAAAATAAAAGCTGACACAGCATGGCAAAGTCCATCTAGAGATCCGTCAATCAACCGTCTAGATTCTCTAGAAGCTCAACAGGAGAAAGCTGGTCACTGACAATGATGATCACCCACAAATGACACGTAAAAATACGGGAAAAGTGAGTCCATTTATATACACGTACAGTATATAAATATTTTTTTCATTTCAATACAGAAAGTACGCGTTCTTTACTTTCAAATTTTCCCCGGTCATAGATAAGACGCTCAAAATATTCCCAGAAAATCCCAAGTTACCTGAAGTAGCTGCACGAAAAAGAAGATTTTCGTTTAAGCAAGGAAACGGATTCGATTCTAGCTGAATCTCTCCGATGAAATGAAATAAATAAATATTAGACACCAAATTTACCGCCATTCGGATAACGTTGAGGCAAAACTGGCCACATTAACGTTCATATTCAACAAGAAATCATTTTTCCGATTACGGGACCCGAAATCGTGGAAAAACGGGCTTCGAAATATATTTCGATCCACATCAACGAGCGCACGAGGGTCCTTCCTAAAATATTTTCGATCAAAAAACAAGAGAAAACAAATAGAAAAATCAAGTCCGTGTAATTACTGTAGAACTTTACGTTATGAAATCGAGCGTTCTTTTGTCAATCTCAAGCTGTTTTGAAGCGGCTGCTGAAATTTGAATTTCATTCAAACACCGGACACCGTGACGAGAGGAGACTACAGTATTTCCAAAAAAAAAATCTCATTGAATTCGAGATAAGTGCCTTATTAATTTCATGACGGATCACTTACTGATTTTGGACATCAACTGGAGAGAAAGCATTTTTATCGATCCCAGAAAATATATAAAAAATGTTTTGGGAACGTTCGACTAATGTACATGTTATTTGTAAATCGTCCGTAAAATTTCATAGCAAGTTAAGCGATTAAAATTATATGTTCTAGTTCATAAAATAATAAGACATTGATATTTCCTCCGATGAAGGATCAGAGAATAACTCCGTAAATTATTTTCTTGAGGCAAAATTATTGCCGATATTTTTCTCCCTGACCAGCTGTGATCCTAATAATCGGCCACATCTGATGGCAAATGTGGCCTATTCTTGAATTTTTCGATTATACGCAGTCCCCGGCTTTCAATAACAAATTTGAAAGGGTTGATTGCGGCCTATAATCACATTAATACAAATACGGTACTTATTTCGGCACCTGCTTATCAAAGAATCACACTCAGTTTAAAAATGAAATACCGGTACTGCATGAATGCAGAGAAAAGGTTAGGATGTGAGAATGATGAGCGTATATCACCCAAGAACGACGTTACGTCTTCGGTTCGAAAATCACCGCATTATTTAAGGATGCCGAAACCGTACAAAATGAAGCTCTTAATAAAAAAAAAATTGACAAGAGATAATCTTTGAGAAGAAGGAATGCACTTGATTTATTAATCTCTCGATGTCAAGATTCGGTACTTGGAAGCGGAGGCACGTCAAGGTCCAGTGGCTGCGAGAAACGCAGTGAATTTTAGCTTTCGTGTTTTCTTTCTTCCATTTTTAAATTTGATTCTTGTTTTTCTTCTCGTCATCATTTCGTTTCTTTCATGGTCTGTCTTCAGATGCTAGTGTATCGAATGCGTTGCCACAGAGACATACCAATTACGAAGTCCGTTACTTGCATGAATCTTTTCATCGCGGCCCTTCCTGCAGGCCGCAATGTTTCACACGGGTTTCGCCGGATAGAAAATTTCATTTAATCCCCCGTTGTTGTTGCGTGAAGCTTGTCTTCGCTAGCAACATGTCTGTGACATCGATTGTTAAATATTTTTCGAAAGAGATTATTGACTTCCTATAGCTGTTTCACACATATATTCTATCAGTGAACATTCCTTTAGTTCCGTGGCCTCTAGGCCGCATTTTTTGTTCAGTAAATGCTTCGAAAAGCTCAGGAGCGGAATTTATTTAAAATTTTTCATCAGGATAGGCCACATTCAAGTATCGCCAACGCGGCCCAAGCTCGAGGCAATCCAAAAACGGAAAAAACCCACATTCTCACTTCATGAGTTATAAATTACAGTATCCGGGTCTCAGAAATATATTTGGCATGTTTTTGTGAATGGTACCTTACATTGCCAGCAGCAGATTCCTCGGATCTGACCTTGTGCAAAAATTAGCATAACCTTTTTCATGCATCACCTGATGGCATTATTTTTTTCAAACGATATAACCGTGGAGACGAAAGAAGTAATAAAACAGAATAGCCTTCAACTTGCAGATCTCTATGCATCTATATTTTTTTTTTTTTAGCCAAGGCTAAAGCAGCATTGTTTTTCTTGAACAAAGAAATTCTCAGCCATTTCACAAATGCAAAGGCAATTTATTGTCCAACTAACGAGATTCAAATTAGGCGCAAAAACAATAACTTTCTGCGCGGCGTCTTCTCGCTATTAATTCATATTCATCCTTATTTTCCCTGTACAGTATTATATATTCCTAGTCGTATTCCATAATGCTGTGCTGAAGAAGACCATCGATAATAATAATCGTGATCACAAACGCGCGACTTTCAGTTTCACGAGAAGTAAGTTGGTTAATTACTCGCATTCCCTGCCACAGCATGTTGAAACACAAAGCAATTAGTACAGAAACTATATATAATATGAGGCAATTTCACAGCTGTTGATCGATCCACGGGATACCGAAGGCCGCTGTATGAAATATCCACCTCATCAATAAAAACCTTTTTCATGCATCACCTGATGGCATTATTTTTTTCAAACGATATAACCGTGGAGACGAAAGAAGTAATAAAACAGAATAGCCTTCAACTTGCAGATCTCTATGCATCTATATTTTTTTTTTTTTTAGCCAAGGCTAAAGCAGCATTGTTTTTCTTGAACAAAGAAATTCTCAGCCATTTCACAAATGCGAAGGCAATTTATTGTCCAACTAACGAGATTCAAATTAGGCGCAAAAACAATACTTTCTGCGTAGCGTCTTCTCGATATTAATTAATATTCATCGTTATTTTTTCTGTACTATATATTCCTAGTCGTATTCCATAATGTGCTGAAGAAGACCATCGATAATAATAATCGTGATCACAAACGCGCGACTTTCAGTTTCACGAGAAGTAAGTTGGTTAATTACTCGCATTCCCTACCACAGCATGTTGAAACACAAAGCAATTAGTACAGAAACTATATATAATATGAGGCAATTTCACAGCTGTTGATCGATCCACGGGATACCGAAGGCCGCTGTATGAAATATCCACCTCATCAATAAATCATTCTCCTACAAATGACGACGACAGGTTTATCAGGGATGTAAGCGAAAGTACTACCCGAGGCTTCGATTAGTCAATTGACCGAGAACGTCGTAATTTGTTCTTACAATTTCACACCTGCACGCCATAATCATTTTTTTGCTTATTCTAAAACAGCAATGCTCAAGCGATAAGCTAAGTTTATGGTGATACAATGCTTGGCAAGCAGACAAGAATGATTCTACTTATTGACGTGCGACTCGAAATTTATATACAGTACCGTTATTAATCGCTCAGTTACTTCGACTAATTTTTAAAAATCAAGTACTGTTTTTTTTTGGCAATCCAGGTTTAGGAAACGAGACCCACAGGACTATGAATTCATGAGAAGAATCAAATGCAGAATTCGTCATTTGTTTCAGATAAAGTGATTATTGTACCTTGAAGTGACACTTTATACAGACTTACGATCAAAAAATGTATGTCCCACACAACTTTTTCCGAGCAAAAATGTTCCGATAATCGAGCAAACTTTCAATTCACGAGCAGCTCCTCTCAAACTACATTCGCGGAACTATAAAGGTTGAAATATGGTCCCCCGATTCACTTTTTACATTCACTGGAAAGTCCGCCTTTACTTTTTGGTCGTAGATGCAAATTTTTCGCTTAAAATTGAATACTACATAAGATGCATCGATCCAGAAAAGAAATACTTTTCCTGCCTCAAGAATAAAATCAATTTTTTCTGCGTACACAAAACTCACTTTGGTTGAAATTTCTTCATTTTTTATCAAATAAGTCTATAATTCTGATGATAGTTTCTTAATTCGCCTGCTCATCCGGCTTCAACATTTTAATCATGAATCAAGACTTCAAATCTTAGATCAACGAATTCTTTTAATTCTGATTATAGTTTCTTATTCACCCGCTCATTCGTCTTCAACACTTGAATCATAAATCAGGATTTCAAATATTGCGTCCCTGAAATTAAAATAATTTTTGAACTCGTTCAATTGCGTGGTATTTCATAATTACTTTAAAAATTAGTACTGTATTTTGCAAGAGCGATCATGCCTCCTATAACTGCGAATCTAAAAAGTAATCCAACATGAGAAACAACCCGCTTTTCGTCAATATTTTTTAACGATAACTGTTTTTATATACGTACATCAGAAAATAGACTAGTAAAGCAGAATAGTCTCTTCTTTCAATTAAAAAAAAAAAGTTTTTGTCTTGGGGGTTTTTTTCCGCCCATACAACAGCCGGTCGGCACCCGTGGCTTCCGGATGGGCAATCGGGTGCCGATCATTGTACGTTCCTCGCCGGGAAAACGACGATGCTTGCTGGGGATCATTAATTCTCATCAAGACCACGAAGGCCCCTGAAGAGAGAGAGCTCAATGAAGACATTACGGATAGAGATGTCGGTTATTGCCGCCGAAATTTACGATTGAAACCGAAAAGCCAGCGGAAATGAAGCTGCATTCAATCGCCTGCACGCTGCGGCGAAGGTGAGCCGGAAAGATCAGTTCACGGTTCAAAAAATTGTATACGTACAGTATTTGAAAGAAGAAGAAAAACAGCTGGGTTTCAACGCGGGTTTTTCATTTTATTTCGTTTCACAAATTTCAAAAGACTTCATTCACGCTGAAAATAAGAAGGAAGAGGAAAGGCGAAGCGAATTGAAGGCTTCGCTTCACCAAGACAAAAAACAAAAAACAATACCGAGGAGCATCCGATGAACTAAAAAGAAAATGCCGTTACCGGAAGAAACGCTTTCCGCCGTTGAATATATCGCATACTCAGGAGATAAAAAAAACCTTGAAAGCCTCTTTTAATTAGACACATATCTTCTATACTGACTTAATACCATCATGAATACCATCATGTCAGAAATGTCCACAGTACAATCGTGAAAATTAGGGAAAAAAAACTTTGCAACGATACTGTAGTTATAAAAAGGTTAGAGTGGCCGCATTATTTTATAGGGTAGTATTTGGATGTTTGGTCTGTCAAGAGCGAAAAACGACGAGTCAGGTAGTTTTGCCAAATTTATTGGCAAAAATATATCGCCTAAAAATTACCGGTTAGCAGATGAAATTCGAATCATTTCGCCGATTTAGGTTTATTTTTATAAAGGTTGAAATTATAAGATTCCAGCCTTCCACTTCATTTTTGATGGACACAGGTTTTAATGAACCTAGCACAAAATTACTCTTATATGCAGCGCTTCTCGAAAAAGACTTGCGGAAATAAATTGAAAAAGGAAAATTGTGGGATGTTTCTCAAATTTTTTTCCCTCTGAAGAAATACTGTAAGAGCTTTGCAACGGTCACTTAAGCGCGAGGCTGAGTTTCATGAGCCATGATTTGCACATTACTTGAGAGTGCATCAAAATGTAAAGTTTACAGTACTGTACTTTGTTTCCGCTCTGGTGTCAACTCCAAGTACTGTACCATAACTTCCAAACAGTTCATTTTACTATACTCGTGAAACATTGTCTGGGTCGGAAACAAATCCAAATGGCTCGTTGCGAGTGCAAAGCCGTTTTCCATTGACAGGCTAAAAGCGTGTGCAGTTGTTCGGATAATGGACGTAAACGCAGATTTATCGCGACTGGGTCTCAAGCCGCACAAATTCAACTACCGCCCAGCAGACNTGAAACATTGTCTGGGTCGGAAACAAATCCAAATGGCTCGTTGCGAGTGCAAAGCCGTTTTCCATTGACAGGCTAAAAGCGTGTGCAGTTGTTCGGATAATGGACGTAAACGCAGATTTATCGCGACTGGGTCTCAAGCCGCACAAATTCAACTACCGCCCAGCAGACGAGGTTTCAAGTAGAGTATAAACCAAGACTGAAAAACAAAAACAAAAGCTAGAGCCACATACCAAGTCCCCCTTTCAAAAAAATTACAGCCATACGTGCCGTGTTTCGGCGGCGGTTTTCTCGGCGGAGGAAATGACCACAGCCATCCGGCGGCGGTCAAACGCGGCGCACAGGCGCCCCTTCTCGCGAATGCCCCCCCTGCCCTACCTCGGTTTTCGGCTTAATTACCGGCACACAGAGCACCGATTAATTAATCGGTCGGATGTCTGCTTGTCTTGAAGCTGGGGGCAGTTATAATGGAAATATTTGACGGCTTTCGCTTCCCTGATGACGTATCGCGATGCGGGCGTAACCTTGTCACAACCACTTTATTTTCGGACAAGCTTTCGCAATTTATTCATTGTTATTTATTCAAACGCAGTATATATTTTTAAGTAGAACCCCAAATGGTGAGGCACAAGTAACCAAGAGGTGAAAAGGTGGCGTCATGGGAATAAACACGTGAATCCTTTGAAAGAAGTGCAAGTTAATTCTCTTGACGACGATTCTCAAGGTTTAAAAATATCCTTATAAGCATGACATTATTCAAAGCTTCAGACGATCTGCTTCAAGGATACATCGAAAGAAAGTTCAACATCCAAGAGAACAAAAAAGTCTCGTTGCAAAAATAAAAACACAGCTAAAAAAAAATACGCGTAGTTTCAATAGTCTACCTCTCCCACAATCACCAAAAGTTTCTGAGGAAAACACGAATTTCAAGCTCGGAACGGATGAGAAAAGGTGAAAAATAATTTTTAATGAGCCATAAATTACAAAATAATTTTTCGGAGATTCGAATGAAAAGGTACTGTATTCTCAGAGATCCATATTTTTAATTTTTTGAAAGAGGCGTCGAAGAAACTCGGGTCTGTTTCCGGAGTTCACGAGACAAGCTTGACCTCTCATAAAGCACCATAGATGTAATACTCGCATGGCATGAGTAATTTTAAACCCCCCACCATGCAAACAGCCCATTAGCAAAGAAAAGTACGTTTTTTTCGCAGGCAAAAAACCCACATCCCTAGAGAAAAAGTAAATAAAACTGTTACCTCGTAATTTCATAAAACGTATTTGCGGGGACAACTGCACCGTAAAACGCTTCATCTACCGACGCGGTAAATTATAAAAAAAAATAAAAATTTATAAACATGATTTTCATTCTTTCAGTGGACCATCAATTTGAACACAAATACAGTAAATGAAATTTCTCCTCACAATCTCGAAGAAGATAAACATGGGTGGGAATCCATCTATAAGAAGCAAATTGTTCGTTTCAGAATTTGTGTTTGAAAATGATGCCACACTTACGCTAATAAAAAAACACCGGAGTGTAAAATATTCATTTCTGTTCATTTTTTGTATCTTAAGAATAGAAATATGAACAAATTCGATTACGAATATACCGTAATACATTTATGTACTTGATTTCGCAGAATAAATCTTTAGAATAAGACCAAGTCCGTTGAATTGTCTCATTCAAGAGTTACGAAGTCAATATCATCCATAAATTTCGATACAAATACGAATTCTACTCCTTCCGTCTTTTGGATTTCTATGATTTTCTTTAAAATATTTTATTCAATCAAGAAGATCGTGTTTGCCTGCCAGAGGCGATCATGCTAATTACTCGCGAATCTATAAGGCTCACACGAATATATAAAACTCCACCGGATCTATTGAAATTTACCTTTAGTATTCAGGACCAAATTTTTGTTCGGTGGAAATAATTACGTTTTAAATTCGGGCGAAATACGGTAACCCATTCGTTGCGCTCACTCAATAGAACCAAGACCCAACTTTCGCCTCCAAAAAATTCAGCGGCGATCATGACTTGCGGTCCGCGAATGCGATATAATCTTCGCCGTCCTAATTGAGTGCTCACTCAACGTTGCCGTAAGAGAGACAGAGAAAGAAGGGAAAAAAGAACGACGCTTAATCAACTTAATTGCTGCGGCCTCCCTGCGAGTCTCGGTCGGGCCTCCTGACACAGTAAGGCACCGGCTTCCAAATCCTCCTTAAAATCGGGTCAAACACACTGACGCAGGAACACGTTTCGCAAGCGATTAGATAGATGGATGCTCACGATCTGAGCAACGAACGGTACATCAAAGATGTCGGGATAATTATTCGCTGAAAACGTATAACTTATATATACCCGGAAATTGCGATCACGAAGTTTCCTTTTTTTTGGGAACTTTATAAAGTCGAGTTTCACGTATCGCACACATGGTTTCTAGAAAAGCTTTCTGTTCACACGGTTCGGAAACATCGCCATAATTCAGAACCACGCGGTACTTATTTCTTAAAACCTGCATGCGATGGCCATGAAAGTTTCAGAATGTAATCAATTGACAAATTCCTTACAGAGTGCAAGCTTGCCCTCTTTCATTGCAAAAAAAAAGCTTTACTCCACTCTTTTCTCTAACATGCAGAGATTTTTCAATCGCGAAACGTCTACACTCCTGATAAAATGACTGAAAAAAATTTTGAAGTCCAAGAAACAAATTTTTACCCATATTTCTGGCAGTATGCTGCTGTAGGGTTTGGGGGTTTGGCTGAATTTGAAAACCTGTGTAAATCCAGAGCAATATTAATTTGAGAAAGAGTGGAGGGATAGGGAAAATAAAATCTTGCGAATCAAGAGACGAAGGCGAGACAGAAGTCAATATTTGGTGTCGGGGGTATTTTCGGGGTAGGGCAAATATTCAGGGCAATGTTTGTGAATTGTGCCTGAATATATTCAAGGACTAGATCTAATTTTCGCGTTTAAAAATTGAGACGGTGTATTTTTTTCTTCTTCAGGGGACTTCAGTGCGCTGAGAAAACAGAGATGATGGATTCCGGATTCCTGATTACTTCCTGGTCAACCGAGCTATTCACTCTCACAATCCGCTGAACTGTGCAGATTTCGCAACCACGTTCCCTTCCTGCATCATTACAA
>CAJPEX010001768.1:0-50010 GCA_905338405.1 Notodromas monacha
AGAAAAGCGTCATGCTTCCCAATTGCCAGGAAGTTGCTCTGCCATGTTGTTTGGCAAAAGAATATACAGTGGATTTAAAGTCGATATTTCCGAGGCTAGTATTTCAACAGTATGCGAGTCGTTGCTTCAATGGTGGAATAGAGTGTTCCTTTTTTTTGCTGCAGATTGGAAAGATTGCATTTGATCAATCTCAGCAAATACTTGAGAGAAATGTTCAGCTTAACTACTGCGGTACGGCTTCCAAATACCTGTATCCCCAAGTTTCTTCAATTTCTTGGCTGTGGCGTGCTTCGAAGCCTGCATGCCGAATCGTTTCCAATGCAAATGGATGAGAATGGTTGGATCCTGGCTCAAAAATTGGAAACTTTCTCAAACCTGGAGTCCCTTGGCTTGCGCGAAGATATTTTTGATGGGATGCCCACGTTTGATGAAGGAAAGATTATATTTCCAAAGGTAAAGTTGTCGAACACCTTGTTGATCTGGAAGAAAATCTAGTTTTTTTTGACATCTTGGAAATTATTCTACAGTTTTCTCCGCCATTGTGGGCAGAAATGTTGTCCGCAGAGGATCTTCACTAGCATTTTAATCAAGATGTTTAGTATTGTAATTTCCTTTCGAATCGACATCTTCGATGCATTCCTGTTGTTGAATGTTGTCTTATACTGTAGTAGTGATCTTCAACGCTTTTTTATCATTCCCTGTGTGCGTGGAACATCATTTTTTCTGAGTTTGACCTGTTGAAACATTCCATATAGCTCAAGTCTCTGTGGTTACGAGGTGCAAAACCAGAGAAAGCGGCTCAACAATTGATGAGAATGCCGTTACTGGAAAGCCTGTCGATCAGATGCGTTAAGTCACGTTCTATGCTTGAACCAACCCTGCTTTATGCCTTCGATGAGTGCCCGAAAGAATGGCTTGAGAATCTGCAGTTCATTGCTGCTGATTTATGGGAAACGCACATTCCGTATTCAAAAATGATCAACCTGGAATGTGTGAGTCTATCTTTCCTACACGACGGGGTTTCCAGATCGTCCTTGGAAAGCATTTTCGAAGAACTTCGTGGATGTTCCAAGCTGAGAGGACTGATTATACGAGCGCAGAATGATTTGTCATTTCATGTCCTGAGCTCACTGTCTCAGAAACTAGAATTCGCTGCGTTTTCCGGAGTAGATGGTGACTGCTTGATTTCTGCCTTGCGTTTTTTCGCCGAGGGGCAAAATTCGCTTGAAGACTTGTGGATCAGAGTTCCAAGTATTGAGGTAAGATTATTGTGCGAGTGAAGCATTGAGAACGAATACAGGTGGTACCTCGCAATTCGACGGTCGAATTTGCTGGGACTTTCGACTTGCAATCCGACCTCTTGCCCCGAACTTCGACCCTTACCCGTCAACGAATTTGGGTTGAATTGTGGGGAACCACCTGTAATGTATTTTGATATCGTTGGAAGAAGATGTGATGTAGCCTCAAATGGTGTTCGAGAAGATTAAGGTGTTCATATTTCTCACCATGCAAGCGTTCTCTTCATGAAATTATTACTTACCGAGCACTTCCAAGATTTTTTGTGAAGAAGTGTGGAATCGAAAAAAGTTGATGCATTACGGTATCTTACCCTGACTTCAATCGTCACTTCCTTTCTGTGTATAATATTCCTCACATTTGCAGAGCTACGGAAAAATCCTCCGAGCCGTGAGACTTTTCAAGCGGCTCGACAATGTTGTGATTGTCTTAAGGAAAGACATTTATGGATGCGCCGTGGACTCCTTTAGACAGGCAATGAAGAAATACTTGAGATCAACGTGCGACGAAATCCCGAGGACGGACTGTGATCAAGACTTTTATGTGAAGCAAGTGACGTTGTTCGTTGAGAGTGTCTCCAGGTGGGGATGTCCCTCAAAGTCTTTCACTTACAGCTTCGAGCTGGAGAAAGAAGTGTCCTTTTCGTCCTCACCCGTTACAAACTTTTTCTTCAACCGCGTAAAGTCCTTTCCGAGCAGCAGCAGTGGCAATTACAAGTCTTCGTTATTTGCAGTGATTCCTGCTATTTTCCCGGAGCTGTACGGTCGTTTCGAACCAGACTACGATTATTATTAGATTTAAGGAAGGAATTTACCTTGATGTCGGAGTACCTACTATTTTTTCTGCGCAAACCCTTGAGGAACCATATTTACTAATCGATAAACGTCGAGGTGAACACAGCGAGCTTGCGTTGGGAAAATTACGACAGATGAACTGTCCCAAAACGATGCACTGTACAACATTTCAGAAGAATGGATTTTGTACTTTTCTGCGGTAATTCGTATGTGCTGTGCTGTTTGAAAAATTTGCAGTAATTTTGCGGTCGTTGAGTGCCTGCAGTTGAGGTGAGATATGAGTCCGAAGAAAATTCGTTTGTGAAGGAAAGCTGACTTTTAATTTCGTACCAGTACACCTAAAACTCCTGCCAAATTATTTGTTCGGGAAAATGCGTTCTTTGCTTGCTGCATGTGTATCGTTTTCCATTACTGCCTTGAGAAATCTATCTGACCAATGTAGAACTTGTGGAATTAATGAGAGCCAGACCAAAAGCGAAGCATTTTGCTTTCATATTCTGTAAAAGGGGTGTTCATTGAAAAAAATTCTTTTTCATCGCTGTGATGGAACAGCATATTTTGGAGGGTACACATGCAGTATATTCCCATCAAAACTCTTTGGTTCAATTGTTATATGGTAATTTTCCTTGAGTGTGTCTATTGCAGAATGTGTTTCAGCTGTTGTCTGCGAGCTTCTACGCTGCACTGTGTACTGGCGAAATTCAGGGAAAGATTCTCGCATAAAGACATTCCACATTTGCATGGAAATAGTGGACTGCGTGGGCCTTGATGGACAACATTCTGGGGGACTTGGTACGGTAAGCATGGAGCTCTGCTGCGCAGTACAGTACCATAACTTGTGTTGGACTGTCCGGATGGACCCTTGTTCACATGGGAGGGTTTATTACTGCATGGTAAGCAAAACGGCTACTTGAACAGGGTTGCCGGTATGTGATCGAATCACTTGAAATAGGACATACTGTGTAACCCTGCCACGTATCAATACTGTTCTGTACTGTACAGTACTTTCGAGTGTTCCTAACAGCTGGAAGCATGTATTTAAGGTGTTGCATGCAATTTGACTAAATCCCGAGCATCATTCGCGTCCTTCTTCTAACAGTTGGTACATCATTTTTCGTGACATTGTATGTCTCAAACCACACGTAGATTGAATCACTACAGTATACGAAATGTCCTTGATTTTATGAAACAATAAATCAGGAAGATCAGCGAGTATGATCACAATACGGACGAGGAGCGTAACTTCTCCGCCCTTGGAATATTCTGTAGTGGGAACAGGAAATCGCACCATCGTGATTGAACAGCTGCCGTCAGTTGTCAAATAATTTCCCCAAGTTTATTGCCACGAGTGTCGGCTTTATGTTTATAATCACGCATGTGCTCTTTGAAAGCTTGTGTTCCAGACAGTCCCCCTCACGGCTGTAACCTTTCGTTATTTATTGCTCCAAGAATCAGCGTGGGCTTCTGAGAAAAGANGGTAATTCGTATGTGCTGTGCTGTTTGAAAAATTTGCAGTAATTTTGCGGTCGTTGAGTGCCTGCAGTTGAGGTGAGATATGAGTCCGAAGAAAATTCGTTTGTGAAGGAAAGCTGACTTTTAATTTTGTACCAGTACACCTAAAACTCCTGCCAAATTATTTGTTCGGGAAAATGCGTTCTTTGCTTGCTGCATGTGCATCGTTTTCCATTACTGCCTTGAGAAATCTATCTGACCAATGTAGAACTTGTGTAATTAATGAGAGCCAGACCAAAAGCGAAGCATTTTGCTTTCATATTCTGTAAAAGGGGTGTTCATTGAAAAAAAATTCTTTTTCATCGCTGTGATGGAACAGCATATTTTGGAGGGTACACATGCAGTATATTCCCATCAAAACTCTTTGGTTCAATTGTTATATGGTAATTTTCCTTGAGTGCGTCTATTGCAGAATGTGTTTCAGCTGTTGTCTGCGAGCTTCTACGCTGCACTGTGTACTGGCGAAATTCAGGGAAAGATTCTCGCATAAAGACATCCCACATTTGCATGGAAATAGTGGACTGCGTGGGCCTTGATGGACAACATTCTGGGGGACTTGGTACGGTAAGCATGGAGCTCTGCTGCGCAGTACAGTACCATAACTTGTGTTGGACTGTCCGGATGGACCCTTGTTCACATGGGAGGGTTTATTACTTTATGGTAAGCAAAATGGCTATTTGAACAGGGTTGCCGGTATGTGATCGAATCACTTGAAATAGGACATACTGTGTATCCCTGCCGCGTATCAATACTGTTCTGTACTGTACAGTATTTTCGAGTGTTCCTAACAGCTGGAAGCATGTACAGTATTTAAGGTTTTGCATGCAATTTGACTAAATCCCGAGCATCATTCGCGTCCTTCTTCTAACAGTTAGTACATCATTTTTCGTGACATTGTATGTCTCAAACCACACGTAGATTGAATCACTACAGTATACGAAATGTCCTTGATTTTATGAACGTTATTTAGTCCTTCTAGTCGCTCATACTAGTGTTATGCCTGCTCCTCGCATTGAAGAGGCGGGAACCTTATAAGACATCACCCTTGTCCTTTAGCGTGGTAGCACTAACTTGTCGACGGCAGTCAAGTCAAATAATTTCCCCAAGTTTATTGCCACGAGTGTCGGCTTTATGTTTATACTCACGCATGTGCTCTTTGAAAGCTTGTGTTCCAGACAGTCCCCCTCACGGCTGTAACCTTTCGTTATTTATTGCCCCAAGAATCAGCGTGGGCTTCTGAGAAAAGAGAGTTCGCGCTGATTTTTAAATGAGGCCCTTGGTAACACGATTCCTACGCTCTTACTTTGAAAACATATCCTAACCATTGTCTACCGAAAATAACGTCAATGATGTCACGAAAAGGCGGTAGACCTGTTTTCTTTTCTTTTTGCCCACCTCAGCACAATGTCCACTGTAAAGGAGCGTTTTTTGAAGGGGCCCCGGTTAAGCAAATTCATTATGACGAGACTGCAATTAGAATGCAAGGCGTGTTTGGAATTCTGAGATGAATTAGTGCAAAGCCGAGTTTTTTTAGTGCTACGTAACATTTACAAGCAGAATATTGAAGTTTCCCGAAATGATGCTGCTGTAGAAATTGTCGAATATAGGGAGCAACGAAGTTTCTCCGATTTAAGAAAAGATTCGTGAAGCATTCTGTCTATATTACTATATAGCGTAAATCTGCTTGCTAGCTGGGACCTTCAAAATTTATACAGTACGTTATATCTAAATCTTCCTCGATAAATAGATTCCGTTGTGGCGGAATTTCCCTGCACTATATTCCAAATTTGAATGTATATTTCATACCATCAAATTATCATCGGCTCGAAAGTTTTTCTGATTGTTCGGATGACAAACTTGAAAGCGAATTTCGAAGTTTTGGAAATTCTCGATCTAAGCCTCTTTTTCGATAAATCTAACATCTCGAAAAGAATCTGTACTTCCACAATATTGCCCCAATGGCTACACGGAAAGCCACACTACTTAGGTGAATGATCAGATGAAATGATCAAGTCAAGAGTATTTTACGAGAACTGTACAAGACCAAACGGAGTAATCATATCCGAATGAAGGTCCGAGGCTAACCCTTGGATTTTACGAACCACAGGAATATCGCTATTTTAAAGGGAACATTTCTTCCCTTTGTCAGAAGTCCATCAGCGTTCATTAGTCTCCCGTTTATTTATGCCCTTATATTATAATAGTATATTTTTTTATATTATTCAGCTAGTTGGGACGTTTCCTGATCCACCGGAGCCAATTTCTGAACGGTCATCGCGAATCCATGAATTGAACGATAAGAGGTGCAATATTCATTCTGTAAGTTCCTTCAAAATCCCATCATGTCGCATTTTGTTTTTAAAAGAGATGAGGAGAAATGATTTTCGATTATCCATGGATTCCTGAGATATCCATGAATCCATCTCAGTACTGTGTATAACAAATTTACGGCCCGGATTCCATGCATAGGCCACAGGGATTATTTGATGAATGTCTGAAAATGGATGAGCAGCATTCTAACGTCTCTGAAAACCACCTGAAGAGAAACAATACAGTATTTAAAAAAAATGCAGCATGGTATTATTCTTATTTGTTGGGAATTTTTTCAGCTCAATTTCAGGGTGTATCCCTTTCTTTCAAGAGAAGTATTGTGAAAGAATAGTCCTCTATGTGTGAAGAGCAAACATTAATGAATAATCTTCAGAAGAAAGCAAAGCATTTCTCCCAAATGTACTTATGTTTTTTATGTTAAAAATTGACACTTTACTCAAGCTAGGAAGGCAGGTTCAGTTAAAGGAAGGTAACGATTCCTAAATTTTTTCTTCATTTCTGCATAAAATTACTTATTAAAATTTGAAAATTCTTGAATTGCCTGTTTTGGAAGGACTTCACAGTATTTTTGATCCCTTTCCTATAAAATCAATTTGAAATGTTCCTAAAATGATGGAACTGAATATATCGAATTTATCTTGGACAAATTTTCAGTCATAGATCCCTTTGGGAGTTCACACTGTCACAAGATTTCACTGTATTTGATGGCAGATTATCCATTGCAGGCAAGATAAACAACATGGACCCTTACACCTACGTGCCCTTCATTCGCGACTGGCACGACGGCTCAGCTGCTGTAGCAACCCAGGCCTTCGGGATCGGCATGTACCCGTCCGAGGTGAACCCAGTGAACCTTCGTTTCATCAACGACATGCATGCTGGCAACTGGGTCCGACCAGCACCCCCACCACCCATCGGTGCCATTAGTCCGTATTACACGCCTTCGTCGCAACAACAGCTCGACTGTTGGTCCCGGTTCCGCAGTGGCGTGTCTGCAGTGGCCAACGAGCGCAGCAAGTTTCAAATCATGTTGGACGTGCAGCAATTCTGTCCCAATGAGATCGTGGTGAAGACCATCGATAATTACATCGTGATTGAGGGGAAGCACGAGGAGAAGGAGGATGAGCATGGGTACGTGGCGCGACACTTTGTGCGGAGGTACTTGCTGCCCAAGGGGGTCAAGCCCGAGTCCATCACGTCCACCATTTCCTGCGACGGGGTTCTCACCATTGCTGCGCCGAAGGAGGTACTGTACTGTCCTGTACTCTACTTTACTGGATATGTAGTGTATGAGCCAAATCCCGACAATATTCGAATACCTCCTTGAGTGGAATATGTCACCATATCCATTTTTTAAATATTGAAGCCCCTGCCTGAATTCCCTGCTGATGAGTACTGTATATAGAGACCTCCTAACTCATCAAAGGCTTTCCCCCTCATACTATACAGGTGAACCTTATTGATAACTCAAACCTCCCGAAGTCAAATATTCCCTCAGTTCAAATTTTTTTCAGGTCCTTATAGAAACAATGCATTGAACACCTCCCTAAGTCAAAGGCTTCTTGCCTCAAACCTCCATTAGTTGAATTTTCTGTGGCCTGATTGACATTATTTTTTGACACATAACCCCCCAAAATTAAAATATTCCTGAGTCAATTGTTTGATGTTTGATTGAAAAGGTTAGACTGTATTTTAATATGGGGAAAGACCCTGGGTACCTTGCAACATAAAATATCTCCTGGAGTTCATAAGCTTGCCAGGATATTACTTACATTAATGCAGTATTTTCAGCTCACAAGTTAATGTCAAAATATTGGAAAATTGTGTACTAAAAATTTGGGAAAATTGTATGCTAAAAATTTGGGAAAATTTTATGCTAAAAATTTGGGAAAATTGTATGCTAAAAATTTGGGAAAATTTTATGCTGAAAATTTGGGAAAATTGTATGCTGAAAATTTGGGAAAATTGTATGCTAAAAATTTGGGAAAATTGTATGCTAAAAATTTCAGAAATTTTTGTGCTAAAATTCAAAATGTTTTGCTGAGTTGTCTGAGAATCAAACCTTGGAAACGGAATTGTTCCATTTGATGTAATTTGCATGAATGGTTCAATAAGTTTTTTATATATTCTGTATGATGTGTTTCTCAGTTCGATCAGCTGCCTATGCCTATATTCCTATGAAGGAAAGGAAAAAAACTCATCAATAACCTGCTGACAGGACAATTAAGAAATCCAGCATGGATAGTTTTTTTTTCACTGTCAACCCCTGTTGTGATGCAAATTTTAGACGACTGGGTCTTGCGAGGTGCGTCAGATCCAGGTGAAGCCCGTCAACAAGCCAGTGCTGTGCTCTACCTGCCCCACGGGGGTTTGCGGGTTGCAGCAGAAGAGCATTCACGAGGCCCCCAGGGCATCCATGTCTCACACCCCACCCACTGCTGCGTCACCCAGGATCAGCACGGGCCCGGCAACCCAGCAGTCTACCTGTCTGTCGGTCTGCGCCACTGCTGGCCCGGGCCAGCAAGCCCAGCTCCATATTGCACCTGTCAACAATAATACCGCTACTGCAGCGACACCTGGCAACAAGCGCCCAAGCTGAAAAACACCCAGCGGATCTGTGATGGTTGAAGAACGATTTTGGGATTCTCATCTGAGGCGATGAGCAAATTAAAATGATTCTAGTTTACAATTGTTTCACTTTTTTGAATTTTTAATTTCATTATATTAATTAAATGAATTGCTGTAAAATCTTGTTACGACAAATACCATGGCAACAATCATAAAACTCATGTTAAAAAGGGTTTGTATGCTTGAGAAACTATGTGCTGAATTTTTTAAATTGTGAGTTTTTTTTTGAACATCACCCTTTTAAATCTGCACAGGAATTGCTTAGAAAGATTTGAAGTCAACAAAAAGTGCTTCTGTTGACAAGTTATTCATAGTAAATGCTTGTTATTAACATATCAACTTCTTTTTGAAGATCACTTTTCAAGTGCTGAAAACATCTGAGAAGGTTACATAAGGAAGATGTTGAATGTATGCAGGCTTCAGTTCTAGAAAATCTTTCAATCAGTCAAGAATTCCAAAAATCTCATGACAAATTATTTGTTGTAACAAGCTTTTTCTGAAGTCCCTGCAAGTTTGTTGCAATAAGATTTTACTGCATTATTCAATTATTATTCCTCATTATTTTATTCAATTAATTCACATTTTTTTATTTTAATGTTTCAATTGTTCTATTTTTCTCATTTTCAAATTGCAGGGATTGTATATGTTGACCTTTTTATCCTTCTGTTGATAAGATGGGTGTATTCGAAATATCTCCGTTGAAGGAACGCATATTCAAAAACGAAGGCAATTTGTTTTCAAAACGAAACGCTTATTATCGTTTTTATCTGATTTGAAGCACCGGAAAAATGAAGCACCATAAAACTGAAGTAACCTGGGCCATTGCATCTTAACTTTTGGATATTCATTCATCTTATTTATTTTCTTCTCACTATAGATACGTCTTCATAAAAAAATATTATTCAGAAGAGATGCTTAACTTGCTCAAATATTTACTTTTTTCGTTGGAAAAATGTCGTTATACATGCGGAGTGTCGGCGTTGTGAGAGTTTTTTTTTTCCCTCCCGGAAATTTTGCGATTATCAGCATTTTTTAGTACCCGGATTTTGCAGAATTTAAGGATATATTGACTCAACACTGTTCAGTGACTTAAGCTCAGACGATCCTCCAAAAGTCAAGATGAATACATTTGGGGATGAATCAAGAGGCAGTTTTTCTAAAGTGAAAACGAAGTTTGTTCCAAGAATATTACGCATGTCTTTCCTTCAAGACCGATCCTTATTCAGTGAAATGTATGAAGGACGGCATTATTGCGTCTTTATCCTCAGCATGGAGGGAAGGATCGAGAGGATAAGGGAATTGATGAATTAATGTATTAAACGAAGGTTCATTCTAATTTCTCCATCAAGAGCCAGTCGATCCCGGTTAAACAGTTAATCCCGGGTTTAACTTACAGTATTTTTAAAATTTTTTTCTCCGAAATGGAATTCATTGTCAATGGCTCTATGCATAGTGTGTTTGCAGAACATGAGTACAGCACCGTATACGGCACAGTAGAGTACCGTAGAGTACACCGTTCGTGAGGCCGTCCATTGCGGACAATTGTTTGGAAGGGACGATTCACTGATCACTGGATGGCCAATGGTTGGCCTGGTGGTTGGCGCGCTGGACGTGAGAGGTTGAGAATGATCGGCGGCCTACGGGTGAATGAAGAGTAGTGTGAGGTCCCGTTATGTGTGATGGTTAAATGCAGCTGTGTAAAAATTCAATATGCTTTAACCATTTACGAAGGAAATTTCAGTACTAGTTGTATTGTGCGTATGCGTATGCTGTACATATTTACAACGAAGTGTGTAAAAATGGTACACGTGTAATGTATTCAGTAAGCTTATCATTGCCATCAAGGAAAGCCCCCGTCGAGTGTTTAGAAACAAATTACCGCGGGGGCGAATTAATCTACATATGAAAGTCCGATCGTCAGTCCCATTATGACTATATCAACGCGAAAGCTAATGTTTTGGAGCATTCTAATGTGTAGTTCGTATTTTAGCTTAGCGTGCTCGGGTCGTTAATGCTGCAAGTAAGAGGTGCAATTCTTCATTTTCAACTCATCACGGGCGAATATCGAGTGAAGCAGTGTTCTATATCTATTATCGTAAGCCTGCTCTCCTGGACATTTTTTGCCTATCCCTCTCCCTATCCAACGAATTATATGTCGGTGGCGGTGAATTCCGAAAGAATTGCAGTATTGGATTTACTGTATGGAGGTGACTCCAGCAAGGGGAATCACGTGTGGCTGTTATTCTTGAATTACGGAGAGCCGCGTAAAGTATATGTAAACGAGTATAAGAACGAAGAAGTTTTCATCTGTTAAACTTCTACAGAAATTATATACTGAACATAAATACTGTGTACAGCATAGTCTGACTAAATGTTATTCTAGGAGTGCCGAGAATGCAGTTACCTGCATTTAGTGTCGCCGTGTTGCGCCTAACAAAGAGTATCGAACGATATCTTTCAATGTATGCCAGTTCTGTATGTATGATATGGTCTGTTCTTCCTCTTACAATGTTCAGTCGACTCTTGAGTAATTTTGTCTGTGCTTGTGGGAGGACCCAAGTCAGTTAACTTTCGAAACATGTAAGAGCATGTTAAATTGAGTTCCCTTGAGCACATTTCCTGCCATGATAGTACTGTATGCAGTATATTGCGTTCCTTATTTTGTAGTTGGAAATGCACAAATACTTTTGGGAGCGCTTATCGATTCTCCGTACACTCGGGCGGAAATCGGAGACACGAAAGAATCAACACTTAATCCCATTACTAGAAGGTATATTCGTCAAACGGAGCTTTTCTCTGATGGAGTATTGGATTGATCGTCTTTCATGAGGCGTTCGTGGGTTGCTGTATTGAAGTTGCTTTTGAACCAGTTTTTGCCAATGAGAGGATGATGAACGGGTTTTTTCAGCCAACAACCGGTTTGGAGTTGCAGGGTCAAGATGAGGTTTTCTGTGATCGTCATTGCTGTTTGCGTGTCCCATTCTTCGAACGTGTTTGTTTAAGTGATGATACTTCACCTTCGGCGTCAGAATGCTGGTTGCATTCGTCTGTGGAAACGGAGTAAACTAAGTGTGAAGATTGATTTTTCCTTCTACGCACACTTGAGAGGAAGATTGTTCGTGAATCAAGTGCGATTTTTTGTAGACACGATTGAAATTTTCGTTTTTTCGGGGGCTTTACTAAAAGTTCGTTCTTCATTTTTGTGTATGAGCTGCTCTGACGAAGATTTCTCTCGGTGGTTTAGAGTTTCTAGAAGAATAACATCAGATCATTGTGAGAGAAGTGGAATATCTCGGCGCAACGTTTCCCTCATTTATTCTGAAGTAGCACAATGAGCGCTTTTCTCGTGAGGCTTAATTATGGTCTAAATGACCTCTCCTTCATGTATATCGGGAGCCAGTGCAGCTGTGGTGAATTCTTGCAGGAAAAGCAAGTGCCAGCTGTTTTTTATGCTCTGTTCGAATCACAGGGAATGGATGAACTCACTTCAGAGGAAATGGCTGCACTTGATGCAGGGGACTCGTATACGTTCAGCAGTTTGACTTCAAGCCGTACGAGGCGCATTCGCAGCATGCGTGGGTATTGTATTCTTCAGGCATCACGTCTTTTATTAAACAGTAATTGAATGATTTTTGAAACGCTCTTATGCCCGCGTAGACGTTCATCAAGTGAGAGACCAGAAGAAACTCGGGAAAAAATGTCGGGATGAAAGTTCCTTGACGAGCATATTTTCTGTAAGACCGATCAAGCCTGGAGACTTCCGGTTAGTGATGCACGGAAAGAAATTGCGAAGCTTCGACATGAGCTTACGCGTCAACAATGAATTGAAGAGCCTTGAGGGTGGAATCAATTTAGCATTGGGTCACGGCGACATCATTGAATGCTTTCATCGCCAAATTCGTGAGTTCGATAATCATCTTATTCCAATGATCGACAGTGCATCGAAATCTGATCAACATCACAACATGCCTGTTGCTCGTTTGAACTTTCAAGTTTCCTCTCTCGATTTTGAAGCCGCTTACAATCTTGGCAAGAGGATAAATATGTACAGTATTTACCGTGACAACGGCGAAGTACAAATGCTCCCTGTCAACTTGAAAATTAATTTCCACGAAATGGTTAGAATTATTGGGGTGTTCGGAAAATTTTAGTTTCAGTCGGTACTCATTTTCAGTCCATTTTGGTTTCTGAAAATACTGGACAATAAAATTCCGTTGCTACTTATCTCGTTATGATTTTTTCCTTGGTCCGAACAGTTTCTCTGTTTGGATGTGCGCCGGGTTATAAAATCTTGTTCCAACACACTCATTTAAGGCTTTATTCTCACTATACCGAATTTATGGTCGAAATGATCCCTGTATAGGCCATGAGGATTATTTCACAAATGGCAGAAGAAAGGATCTGGTGCAGCATTCCAATTTCAAAAAGAAGCAAACTTCCTGTAGAGGTATTTCAGTATTAAATTACTCAACATGGAATATTTCCTGGAAATTCTTTATCTTTGTTTCAGAATGCATGTCTTTCTTTCAAATAAATTATATGTTGGAAAGAATTTCCTCTATACTTGAAAGAACAAGCATGTATGGATGAACACATTTTTACAAAAGTGAGAATGGTATTTCTCCCCCATGTACTTGTGTTCCATTTTATTTTTCAAAACAAATGACGCTTCAGTAAAAGACTGTACGAGTTATACAGCACTCAAAAAATTTCCTCTTATCAGGAAGACATGACTTATATGAGGCTTGAATACTCTGTATTAGAAGCACTACAGTCCAGTATTTATTACCCATTTCCCACAACATTTCAGGTTGAAATAAGTTGAAAGCCATGAATATCTGTGTATAGCTGAACATTTTCATCATTTCCCTGGAAGTTCCTTTTAACAAGATAGCTTTGATTTCAGCATGCTTACAGGTCATGTTTTTGCAACCTAATGGACGTTGTGTACAAGAGGATAAGACTCCGTCTCTGCTTTCCCTTCCTCGGCTGATGAAGACGATGATCTTGAAATGTTTGAATCCTGTGGAAGCTATCAGAAACCTCGCCCCTGTGTGTCGATCATTCTTCGAACTTGTGAGGAAAGAAGACATTTGGACTGACCTGGAGCTTCCCAGGCATGTGTTTTCTTCTGCCCCTCTTGAACGACTGGATGACTTCTTCAATTTTTTTGCGGGGTGAGCTGCTTTTTGAGAAAGTTCAAGTGACTAAAGTGTTAAAAATTAAAAGAGGTGGTACCTTGCAATTTGACCCTAGTATGTTGCCAAACTAGGTTCAAATTGCAAATTGGTTGAACTGTGAGACACTCCCTTAAATTAAAAATATAAGTTAAAAAAAATGAAAAAAAGTTTAAAAAGCTGGTCATATTGCGGGGCAAGGGTCAAATTGCAAGTCATCCTCCCTGCAAATTTGACCAATCAAATTGCAGGAGGTCACATTGTGAGGTACCTCCTGTGATGTAATACAAAATATGAGAACTCTCTAACAAAATTCAAGGGACAAGAAAAAGCATTTGTTGTAGAGAGGATTTGGTAGTACTGTACTGTATATGAAACCCCTGTAAAATGTGTATGTGTGTACCCTATGGGGAAAAAATCATTTTACAGAGAAAATCTTTGTAGACAAGATTGTTGGGAGAGTCCACCTGTATACCTGAATGAAAAGTTTTTAAAAATCCCCATTGAAAATTTTGCACCATCTATTGAGTTGCTAAAATTGATTCAATCTTTCAGGCTGTATTCCTTACAGTTCGTTTCAAAAGTTTTATGATTGTATCAATTTTGAAGTAGATTTTAAAAAGTTCAAACTTTTGAAAATTAGAAAATATATTTTGAGTGACATGCATTGCTTTAATCAATATGAAACTTGCCTCTGCATTTATTGGTCTTCCATGATTTCTGTTAATATACTTGGATTTGAGTTTTAACAGAATTGAGTTCCTGAATAAATGCGAGAAACATGAAACTCAAATTTTTGGGTATCTCAATTGACTGTGTCCATAAAATTTCAAAGTTGGATATCAATATTTGAGAATATGTATTCACCTTTTCTATGAAATTCAATATTGTACTTCAATATCGGGAAGAAAAAAAATGGGTTACCCCTACGCATACAAATGTACACCTGAGTTTTGGAAAATCTATTGGGGTGTCCCACGCATCCACACTTTTTTTGTGAATATAACGTTTAATTAATGAAAGTTTTGCATTTCAGAAATGCCCAAAGGCTTGCAATGGACTTCGATCGAGATAGGAACACTCAACAATCTTATATTATGCGTCCATTTATCAAATCCGCTGACTGCTGGAGGAACTTGAGGGCACTCGAGATTTATTCGTGGGATTTTGAGAAGCACTCTTTGATCGAATGCCTCAAAAACGAAGCGTTGTCCAAGTTGGAATCCCTGACAATTCCTTATTGTGGTGATAAAAACTTCCTTCGTCTAGCTAAAAATGAAAACCTCGTCCTTTCCTACTGTGAACAAGTCACCCTTTCGTCATCTTACGTGGACCAAGACTATTCAGTGGACATCAAGTGCATTTTTCCTAGGCTGGTATTTCCTATCTTTTATTACTGTAGTATTTTTAATAACCAACACTCCTTTTATTTTATTTTTTTCAGGTTGAAGCGATTGCATTTATCGTATATTTTCGACTGGAATAAGCCCAGGGATCGCGCATTGGCGCTTCCAGGTGTTGATTCGAATGCCCCCACGGAATTTATTCACTTTCTTGGCTCTGGGGTGCTTCGAAGTTTTCATGCTCAACAGTTTCCTGTTGAAATCGACGAGGAAGCTTGGATCCTGGCTAACAAGTTGGGAACGTTTTCCAGCTTGGAATCCCTCAGCTTGTGCGAAGAAATGTTTGAAGAGATGCCAGTTTCCTATGAGCCAGTCCCAGTCGTCCTTTTCCCAGAGGTAGAGTTTTTTTTTTTTAAACGTGAAACAATATATCCCCTGAGTATTCATGTATTTTTTTAGCCCTAAAAACTTTGTATTTCTTGGTAGATTTTTTTTCTTTTGTGATTTTCTTGAGCACTTTTCCTGATACAGTTGAACATCGCCAAGTCAAATTTCTAGGCATCTAGGGATCAGAAAAAAAGTGAGGGAGGCTTTGATTTAGGGGGTGGGTTTGATTTTTAGAGGTTTCCAGTTACGGAAACAAGCATTTTTGTTGGGAGGAGAAGTAAAATAAATTGCAAATTGTAGGATATCATAAATGAGTATATCCTGGGCCAAAACTTGCTTCTTACTGAGGTTACACCTTCCTGAACTTGGAGGCAGGGGTTCATTTGCTCTTATGGTCTTTCACTCCCTTGCAAGATGCATCAAATCATCTGTTTTACTTATTTTCTCTTTCATATTTCAAGGAAATGATGACCAAAAGGTCTTAAAAAATTTGACTTACAGAGGTTTTAGAAAAAAGATTTTTAGTTGGGGAGGTTTTTAATGCATTGATTCTGAGGGTATTCAGACAGGGATTTAAAAAAATTGACATGAGGATGTATTTGACTTACAGACATCCAACTTATCCAGGTTCAACTGTATCAGGTTGAACTTGTAAGAAAGCAGACAATTTCAAAAGTACGTTTTGTCGCGCGTTCTTCATAAAATGTTTTTCTTGGTTTTTTTTCCGGGGAAAAAATGTTAACCAACCCAAAAGAGTGGAGTAGCCTTTGTTCCTTTTACGGAATACCAGTGAATATCTCTGTTAAGTTTGATCGAAATTTCATACTTTCCCCTGACCTTCGATGCTTTGTGCATTAGGTGATCTATAATGACAACCTTTTCAATTCTTTTTTCATTGCTGAATTGCTCCGCAGTTGAAGTCTATATGGTTGCAAAAGACGGTACCCGGGAGAACGGTTCGGCGTTTAATGAAAATGCCATTACTGGAAAGATTCTGCGTTATGTCTTCTGTACCAAGGAACGGATATCCTGAACGGAAGGTGAGGCGAGCCCCCTTTGAAGACTACCCCACGGGATGGCTAGAAAATCTGAAGTTCGTTTCTGATTACGATCTCTTGGAGGCAGTCATTCCTTATTCGAAAATGATAAACCTCGAATGCGTGGCTTTAATTTCTCTGAGTTGTAATGAGGGTATTACTGCTTGTGATGCCCATGATGGATCCTCTGCTACGTGTGTCCTCGAAGAACTTCGTTGGTGTTCCAAGCTCAAAGGACTTGTTCTTCGGGTACCAGATCATGGTATTCCAAATGATGCCTTCAAAAGAATGCCTCAGGAATGGGAATTCGCCGCATTTTCAGGCCTGGCTCGCGGTGTGGTATCCACCCTGAAAAGTTTCGCTCGGAATCAAAATTCGCTGGATGATTTGTGGATTCACGTTTCCTCCTCAAAGGTGAGAATATTCACTCATCTGGAAACGTATATGCTATTTTATTTTGTTTACTTTTGTTGAAAAGTTGAATCTATACTGGCTCGAAATTTCAGCAGAAGTAGAAATAGCATTCGAGCAGGTAATTTTCTTTAAAATGAGGGATCTCCTGGAATCAATGAGAGGTTTTGAACTTGCGTAAACTAACTCCATGGGCATTGCTGAACAATTCACAATTCTACTGAGGGAGTTTTATTATGTATCAGGGAAACAAGCATTTTTGTCCTTGAAAACTGAAGAAACATATTCCCTCTAAATTTTTCTTGAGAGAATTCAGAAGGGGATTAAAAATTTATAATCCCAGATGGAGCAGTGTTCCCCAACCTTTTTGGGCCTGCGGACCGCCAAATTTCCATGAAGTTTTTTTGTGGACCATGTACAATTTCTGCGGTCTCAGAGAATTTTTGCTTGTAAGAATTTCTGGCAGGCATGTGAAAAAAAAGAGCAAAGGAAGCAGCAATACAGTGGAATTTCTTTTAAATATTGAAAGCATTGGCATGAAGAAAGGTTTTTCAGAATTCAAAAATTGAAATGATTTATTTCAGCAGGTCTAAATTGGTCTGAAATGTTACATTTGAACCTTGAAAACTCAAACCTCCCCAAGTTGAATTTTTCCAAGTTCCTGTTGAATTTCCCTAGGAACAATGTACAGTATTAAAAACCTCCTCAACTCAGACCTTTTTTTCTCTCAAAACTCCCTAACTCAAAGTTTTGGATGCCTTTTGGCTATTTTTTTAACAAAGGAAAGAAAGAAGCTATAAACACATAATTGAATGTGTTTTGAAAGGGAAGGAAAGACTAAATTGGGCAAATTTAGTCCTGCCTCAAAGTTCAGCATCCTGTAATTAATTTCAGATGCATTTAATGCCCAGAATATCATCATTTACAATTTTATGTAATCCCTCTATATTTTTACTATGACAAAAATGCTTGGTTCTGTTACTCAAACCTCCATTATTCAAAACCTCCGTAAGTCATAAATGTTTTGTGGTCCCATGGAATTTTACTTTGTGTTCAACTGTATTGAATTTTCCTCAGATAATTTCAATTGCATTGTCTCTCCAACATTTCAGATGAAGATAACAGGTTTTGTTTATTGCCTTTTTTATTAAAATCCTGCGGACCTGAAAAAAACTTCTGCAGACCGGCACTGGTCCATCAATCACTGGTTGGGAACACTGATTGAGTAATCAAGGTTCAGGTGTAGTAGAAAATGTGCATTTTTTTAAGCATAGGATCAGATAAATCAATCGCTTTATCTTGTACAGTTGAACCTCTGTAAGTTGAATTTCTAGGGACCTGGGAAAAAAAATTGGACGTGACTTTGATTTTTGGAGGTTTCAATTCAAGGAAACAAACACGTTTGTTATGAGGAGAGGTGAAAAAAAGTGTGGGAAATGGTAAATGAGGATATTCCGGCCTAATCTTGCTCCTAAATGAGTTTACACCTTGCTGAGCTTGGAGGCAGGGGTTCATTTGCTCTATTGGTCTTTCACTTCATTTCAAGATGCATCAAATCATTTGTTTTAATGATTTTCTCTTTCATATTTTAAGGAAATAATAACCAAAAGGCCTCAGAAAACTTGACTTACAGAGGTTTTAGAGAAGAAGACTTCAAGTCAGGGAGGTTTTCAATGCATTGATTCTAAGGGTATTCAGACAGGGACTGGAAAAAAAATTGACATGGGGAGGTTTGACTTATCCAGGTTCACCTGTATGTCTATATCTGTCTCTCTTTTCCCCAACTTTTGCTGTTTTGGGACAGGACTTGAAGGAAATTCTCCGAGCATTGGCGAGTTTCAAGCTACTCAAAAATGTAGTGCTTGTGCTCAAGCAAAGGGATCGCGTCAGCTGCAAACAATCAATGTCCGCGTGTATGAGAGCAATGAAGATGTGTTGGGGTATGCCGTCTGATGATATTGACGGATCATCGTCATCACGGAAGACCGTCTCTGATGCTGGTGGAGATTTCTTTGTGAAGCAAGTCACTTTGCTTATTGTGCGTTCCTATGGTAATGGTTATAAATACCATACCTACAATTTTGAGCGGGGGAGATTTACCACGTTTTTGTCTTCGCGCATCACGAACTTCTTCTCTGACTGGTTCAAGAACGTTCCGTGCTGCAGAGGAACTGACGAGTCTTCGGTATTCTCTTTTGTTCCTGCCCTTTTCCCGTTCTAGACTTCGTTGATATAATTCGGTTGCTCTTTTGTTTTAACATCGATTTGTGTTTCTTTAACGTCGTGTTGAATTATTTCTTTGGTTGGAAAGTTTCGTGCTGATTTTTGCGTCTTGAGTGACTTATTTTTCCGTGTGTTGCGGAAGTACGATACTGTACCGTGAAAGAAATGCTTAATCGAAGCGCTGAGAAATCAATGTATTTAATCATTTATATTTGACGTTTTGGTGCGAGACTTGAAACAACTTGTCTTGCGGTTTCGCACTTGTCTTGCGGTTTCGCAGACAAGATCATTTACTCCATTGATCGCGCATTTCCGGTTTCATACAATTTTTCAGAGTTGGTTGTGTGTTGATATTCGAAACAATATCATGAGGAATCGCCGAGGACTTGAAAGTTGAACATCGGTTGGAGAAATGTGAGCAGTGTTTGGTGATGAAACTCATATGTGTGAGATGGTTTGCGGTGTAAAGTTCTCAGTAAACTGCCTCAGAGGCGATCGTAATTTTCAAATTATTAACTTCTTAACTAATAATAATAATAAACTAACTATAATTATTAACTTATCATTTTGGACCTTGGCGAAAGCTCCTGGATTGAATGATTAAAGATTTCTTCCAAGGTTTTAATTTTTCTCAGTTTGACCCCAAAAAGTTGAAGCTTCGAGTCACGTGCTCCCACGAGGATGATCGCAGCGTAGTTATTGAAATTTTTAATCTTTCATTGCTCCGAATCTTGAATCGGCGAAGCATGAAATCGAAATTTTTCTTTCGAATTGCCTTACTTCCTTAGTTCTGCGTGTTATTACGAATGGCAAGGTACGACGTCAGATAATGTGCGGAATTAGCACTGAATACTGTACTTGCAGAGAACAGATCCTTTTCGTAGCCTTATCTATAGTCGAGTGATAAAAACGTTCATATGAGCAAGAAAACTGAATGAAGTACTGTACTGTGTATCATGTTTTTGAAGGTTGATATAGTATACTGTATTAAGAATGCTTCTTTACCCTGGATTTCAAACGAAATTTAAATGAAGCTTGTTCGAATTCCGTTCACAATTCGGCAGTTCATGAGCTCGCTTCCTCTAGGACGGCCACGTCATCAGCAGTCGAAAGATGTACGCTCTATTTTTATAGTATTATTTCTTCTCAAGCAGATGTCGCTGCTGTTTTGCGGAAAGAGTCCATTTTTCCCGGCTTTTACGCCAAGCAACAGAGTGACATCTGTGAGGGAACATAAGTAGTTAGCTTGCAACTTCGCAACAGCTGTTGTGAGAGGTCTCTAACACTCCTTCGTAAACAGTGACGAATTAGTTCCCTCAGAATTTAAATTAGCACTGCACGCTAAATTATCAAACGAATATGGTGAATGATTCTCAATTAAATTTAATTAGACGTCTTTTAAGAAACACGAGATGTAGTAGCAACGTGTCCGCAATCCTTGCGTGGTTCCGTCTCCCACTCCTTCATCCAAGGTACTGAATTGCATACAGTAATTTATTTTTGCATTGTATTACAAATCGTGGCAGGCTTTTAACGGAATGCTTTTGAATTTTCTGGTGATCCTGCCTTACTTCAATATGCTCATAAATAATTTACCCTCGTTTAAAATTGGGCGGTAAATGGAAAGTATTTGCTTGATAGAACTCCTGTTCCACAATATGCTTTATAACTGTATATGCAGTACAGTACTGACAAATAGAATTTTGATTTTCATCTCCATCATCGCTGAAAACGCATTCCAAGATGGAGGTCTTCCAAGATAATTCCGCCATTTTCATCAACAGCCGCCTTCAATTATATGCCATTTGAATTTCTATTCCGAGAACTTTTGTTAGAATCCTCGTACATAGGTCTAAGTTTGGCGGAGCGAATCAATAAGGAAGATCATATTTTCCACGCAATTCTCTTCATTCTATTCCGTTCATTCTTGTTATTCTACAGTTGTACAATATTCACTTCTGACGCCCTTTTTTCCTCCTTCCAAGCGTGAAACTCTCATTCTGTCTGTGGAAATAAACTGTTCTCGAAATCCCCTGGTGAATGTTTCTCTCTTGACACTATACCTGCGATTTGACGAAAGAAGGCGACACAGCTGAGGGCTTATTCCTCTGCTTCTGTTTCTATTAATGTGTGTTTATACCCGGATTTTCTTTAGTGGGAACGTACGTCGTTATAGTCAGCCATTTACCTGGCGTCACTATACTAGACCGAGGGGAAAACAGGATCGTGCACCCATTTATACGGAAGAAGGAGGAGACGAATGGGAGTTTCAGTGACTGAGAAAAAGGAAAATCCGAGGTTCAGGGTGACTCATCCCTTTTCAGTGCTGGGTTGTCACGAGGTTTGACTCGTTTGAGTAATAGTAAAGACACCCCTCGTAGCTTTGGGGCGAGGTATTCCTCGAGGATCTGCAGTAAACGAGTTGGAAATCCTCGAGAAGGACGTGCAGATTGATACAAGTGCATTTTTCATTCTTCGAATTTCGTTTTATTTCTGTCGTTTTCCCTGAATTTGATGTATGATTATGACAGCCATTAGAATAGAAAACGTGATGATGATAACGTAATAAATGATGATACTGTACCATGATGATTATGTGACATGAATGATCGCATTTTTTGCAAAAAAAATGGGACAGTCATGAAACTTTGAAAAAGTTTAAGTGATGCGTCAAACTTCGCGATTTCGACGCATATACCAGGTGTTACACGGTTCCGCGCATATCAGCTTTTTGCTGCTTTTCTGCTGGGGAATGCCTCAAAATTCAACAATTGAACATTTCAAGGCCTTACATCAACACATGGGTAAAAAGTACTAAGTGTGTACAAATTGGTAGGAATCACACTAAGAAGGTGTCTGCCTAGCCTTTTTGGAATTACTGAAAATGAGAAAAACGTTTTAGAAAAAAATACTTATTGGTGTTCCATAATTTTAAGTCCGCGCGGAAACGTGTAACCCCTCCTATGTTGGTGGGTGATGGAAAATCTTTGGATTGAGACTGCAGAAAATGGGGGATTTGAGATTGTTTGACTGAGAGTGTCTAAACGGTGCCTGTCTGATTAAAAAGGAAATTTTTCATGCTTGATTAAAAAGGACAATTTTCATGTTTAATTCAAAAGGAAACTTTTCATGTACAGTGAGATCCCAATAATCCAGACAATTTGACTTGGGAGACATATTTGAAAACCAAAGAAATCAGGCCCAACATCTGGACATTAGCTCAAGTTAGGAGCACTTCTCTGAAATTTTCCCCAAAAATCAAACAATTTTCTTTTTCAATTGTGATATCTTTCAAAACAATTAAATGATTTATATTCATGAAAATTGAAATGAATATTTCAAATAAATTCACTCTTTTTTGTGTACGAAAGCAAGCCAATTTTGTGCTTGTTTTTTTCAGAGCATATTTTCCCATTATCTGTGCATATTCTAGCAAGGCCTGTCATTTTTCTTTGCTTTTTGATCTCCTTTTAAAACTGACAAAGATCAGATTCTATGTGGTTGTTCTGCATTGTAGTTTTCTACAAGTTGAAGTTGAGGGAAACCATTTTATCAATTTTTTAAAGACTTCCCAGCAAACAATCAGGCATATTCCAGACAGACATGATATAACCTGTATTACACCTGCATTCCATGGCTGGGTGGTTCTTTTTAATATGGATGACTTTTTGCAGCTAGACTTGTATGAAGTACATGTTACAACATCCATGTCATACCCATAATGAATGGCTGTGCAGATATTATTTCCAACTTTTGACAAAAAGGAGAACCAATTAAATACACTAGCATTGATGTCTAATGAAAATGAGTCTCAACTTAGGGACTTAGACTTGGGGACACTCTTGATGCACCAATTATGCCTGCATGTTTGGGTCTCACTGTATTGAATAATCTGGAAGATTCCATTTGAATATGTATTAGCAAATTTTTGGATTTTGGAGACAAATTGTGTGAAGTATTGAAATTATACATACTGTTGAATACAATTTGTTCCCCTGTTTATTGAAGGTACATCATGAGTGCTTACATCCTGAAGATAAACTATGGCCTTCAAGACCTGGCCTACCTTGAGTTGAAGAGGAACCATTTGTCCATCAGTGATTCAGGAATATGTCAAAATTTGACAGAAGGAAGCACAACTGCAGTGTTTTACCTTGAATCGAAAAATGTCATGAAAACTCCAGACATTCCTCACATTCCTCTGCGTGAGTATTCAATGCCTTCCATGCGATTTTTGTATTCACACAAAAATATCAGCACCCATCTACAGATCTTCCTTACCAGGGGTTACACGGTTCCGCGCGGATCATTTTTTTTTTATTCTGTTCTGGGGGAGCTCCAAAATTTAGCAACTAAACATTTCAAGGCCTGTTGCAATGCATGAATCAAAAAGTACTGAGAAGTGTGTACAAATTGGTGGCAATTAAGTTGAGAAGGTGTCTGCCTAGCCTTTTGGAATTACTGAACATGAGAAAAATGTTTCTTAAAAATCCTTGGTGTTGAGATCATTTCAAAGTCCGCGCGGAAAAGTGTAACCCCTGGTACATAGAATTGGAATTCCATTATTCAGAAAGAAAAAAATGAGCACCCATCAACTTACCTTCCTTGGGTTGTAACTTTTATCTAGAAATGAAAATTTCTTACCAAATTCTGGTCCTGGTTACAGTAAAATTGTGTTTAACACAATAAGACCTCGCTTGTCTTTTTCTCTCAATGACTCATTCATTGTATTCAAATGATAAAAGCCCTGACAAATTCCTTGATTATTATTTTTACTGCTGCATGTCCAAAAGAGCTGAAGAAAAGAAGTGCTGGATTTTTATGCTGTGGGCCATGAACATGAAAATTTCCTAATACAGTATAGATGCATATTTATGCAATTTCCTAAATCATGGGAAAATGATTAACACCCTTAAATATTTTGAGCTTCTAAAAGATTAGGAAAAGTGAGTGCTTATATTTGCCTCAATATGGCACAGGTGGTGCCTTGCAATTCAACCATCCTGCAATTTGATGGTCAAATATGCTGGGAGGTCAACTCTGAATTCAACCTCTGTCATGCAATTCAACCTGTGTTGAGACATGAAGTGTCAAATGCCATGTAGAAAACATGCCATTTGCAATTTGACTGCTTCTGAATGCAACTCTAGTCCAGCAATGGATTGGGGTTGAATTGCAAGGTAACCAACCTGTATATTGCTGGTGTCATTCACTCGAGTAATTTTTATGGTATTGTCAGCAGATGTCCACAAACTGGTGAATGGAGCCAAAATGGGAGAACCTTGTCCAGCTCAAGAGCATCTGCAGAAATGTTTCTCTATCCAAGAAAATCCGAGTGGGGATTTTCTCCTGAGAAAGCATAGAGCATGGGTTTCCTCATTCCGACTGAAGGCACTCATTAACGGGAAAAATGTGCTTTACTGCAGTGGATCCATTGTCAAACTATTCCACGGAGACATGATTGAGTTCTTCGATCGTCAGATTCGTAAGTCTTTGACATGACCCTAGAATTAAAAAAAAAAAAAATAAATAAACTGGCGATTAATTACAGCGAGACCCCCAGATGCGGACATAATTGGTGCATAAAGAATTTCCCTATGTCGGATTGTCCCCAAGTCAAATCTTTTTTTCCCATAGACTTACATTGTATACTTTTTAATTGGTGTTTTATGGAAGAAATATTCTTCAGAATTTCATGAAAGAAATTTTTGCCACTCGAATTTGATTCAATGAATATATTTTCAAACCAATAAGAACATTTGGAACATTGAATAGCGTACCTCTGTACTGTAAATTGAAAAGTTGGCATCTGGAAAAATAACATGTCACAAAGAGAGCTAGAAGGAAGTCCCTCTGTGCTATTTTTAAAATTAGCTGAATGGATGAAAAAATGATGGGAAAGTACCAAAGAATTTTTCTTGCATAGATCTTAGGTTGGAAACATCTGTTTCTTGCAATTAAGCCTTGTAAAAATTGATTTTCCTAAAATTTATTTTGGAATTTTATCCTGCAATGTCCCCAGGTTGAGTCAGTGTCCTCATGTTGGGTAATTTTATGATTTTTTTGTTGAAAAATAAATGTCCCCATGTTGAATTGTCCCCTTGTTGAGAAGCCTGTATGTGGGGGTCTCACTGTATTTTACTGTATCAGTGAGACCCCCCAAATGCAGACATGATTGGTGAATCAAGAGTGTCCCTAAGTCAAGTCTCATTTTTGCATATAGACTTAGGTCTTTTGTAAATCTTTTTAATATCACTAAAAAAAGAAATGTTTTCTTCATATATGTATTTTAGCATGCTTCAGGGTCATGTTCCTGCTGGCGGTTGGATGTCCTGTGCGAGAGCCCCAAGTTTCGCCCTTGCTTGCATTCCCTTGGATTATCATCAGAAACATCTTGAAGTTTCTGAAACCATTCGAAATGATGAAGCATGTAGTTCTAGTTTGTCAGCAATTTTTCGACCTGTTCAGAGCTGGCGGCATTTGGACTCATCTGAATTTGAATGCAGTTGTTGGAATCACCGAAGTTCCCTTTGGTCACCTGGATGACTTTTCAAGACTTTTTTCTGTGTGAGTATATAACTTATTCTTTCTTTCAATTTTTTGCGCAATTTTGAAAAAGTTAATTATTTATCCAGCAGGTAAATACAGTACATGCATCTGAATCATGATTTTTCTTCAGATTCAACAGTTCAGTTATTATGCGCCAAACTGGGCAGAATAATGATTCTCAATTGATTAATTTTAATCCCCGTGTGATTGAAAGGTTGTTGCAAATTTTAGAATCTGCTGTGTATTTACTCAAATACCATGTGCACTTCTTTCTACACAAAAACAGTGGCAAAAAATGAGGTTGGCCTCATATAGTTGAGCATCCTTCCAACCCTAAGATCTATGTAAGAAAAGTTTGTTGGCATTTCTCTAATCCTTTTACCATCCATTTTTAGCTAATTTTAAAAAATTAACCTTACGTACAGAGGGAGTTTCTTTTCTATTTTTTGAATTTTTTTTTCACAGAGAATGTCAACATTTCAATGTACTGTAGAAAGGTGGACAGTGATCAATGCACCAAATGTCCATATTGCAATTGGAAGATATTGATTGAATCAGCTTCAATTGCCAGACAATTTTTTTTCATGGAATTCTGATGAATATTTCTTTCATAAAACACCAGTTAAAAATTATATAAACCAAGTCTAAGGGAAAACAAGACTCAGCTTAGGGACATTTTGACTTTGGCACACTCTTTTTGAACCAATTAAGTCCACATCTTGGGGCCTCACTGTAAATATTTTTAACCCTCAACCATGTGTCTCAACTTCAATATTTTCTGCAGTTTTCTTCTTGAATAATTATTATTTTTTCTTCATATACAAAACATCAGCATTAAAGTCAACTTTTATGTTGGCTTGTATTTAGATTTTTACCCCATTTTTATTAAATCCTTGAAAATGTCTAAGCAAAAAAAAAAATCTTTGAACCTTTTAAATGCTGAAAAGCAGAAAATGTCAATCATTCACTCAATTGTTTCTTTGAAGAATACTGTAACATTCATGGATCTCATTGAGATTTCTGGAGTAATAAGTGTCTTCCATTTAATGCTTGTCATTCCATTTCTAGAACAAAAATTTGAATCTCATTTTTAAATTCAACATTTCCTGATACACTTATGATGAATCCACAGACACGCTCAGAAGCAGCGTAACCTGTATTCCTGAGGCTCCATAGTGGTCTTAGGGTCACATGGTGTCAGGCAGTACTCAGGAAATAAACGTAGTAGGCTGACGACCTCCTTAAACTTCTGGGACCTTTAAGAAAGTAACCTTCGTAACGAGGAATCCTTGATACAATCCCTGAAAAGCAGAGAGTCCTGGGTCCATTTGGAAACGTTGGTGATCGGGTCTTCGTATTTTGGACACATGTTCGCGCTCGCGGCGCAAGATGGCGCCATTGTGATACCGAATTGTCAGGAATTGACGATGCTGTGTTCTTTGAATCATGCCTGTCTTGTTGCCATGAAGCAGGTTTTTCCTAGGTACCGTAATTACTTTTTTAATAAGATTAATTGTCATTATATTATATAATTCATGCATATACTGTACTGTATACAGTGAAACCCCCAGATGCAGACATACTGTAATTGGTGCATAAAGAGTGTCCCTAAGTCAAAATGTCCCAAGTTGAGTCTTGTTTCCACATAGACTTACATTATTTAATTTTTAATTTGTGTTTTATGGAAGAGATATTCTTTAGAATTCGAACTTTTTTTAACAAACGGTGAACTTAAACTAAGTCACTTCTAGAAAGGTTGAGTTATTCTTGTAAACCTCGTAACTTATCACATGGAGACAAATCATGTAACTCTACAACCGTAGACATCTTTATACATTCAAGTCACAAAGAGTCTATGCTGTGAGTCATTTTTTTATCAGCTGAATGGATGGGAAAATGATGGAAGAAATGCCAAGGAATTTTTCCTACGTAGATCTTGGGGTTGGAAATCTCTGTTTCTTGCAATTAAGCCTGATAAAAGTCAATTTTCCTGAAAGTTACTGGCAATTTTATCTTGCAATTTCCACGTGTCAAGTCATTGTCCAAATGTTGGGCCTTTTTTATGCCTTTTTTTATTTGAAAAATAAATGTCCTTTTGTTGAATTGTCTGCATGTTATGTAAAACGAAATATCCGAGTTCTCCTACGTAAACGAAGTTCCATCTCTTATGTTCCGTATAGGATCTGTTTCCTAAGGACTGGGTTGATAACGTCTCAAAAACCGTAAAGAACCGACACCACTTGAACAAAGTCTGCATGCTGAATGTTTACCAGCACTGATGGACAAGAAATCTTGGGATTTGGTTCAAAGAAAGCAGACTTTTCAGAACCTGGAGTCCCTGGCCTTGCTGGAGAACATTTTTGAGGACATGCCTGCATTTGAGGAAACGTCCTATGTTCTTTTCCCGAAGGTGATTTTTAATTAAAATCGGTTGAAATTGGACAAAATGAAGAAAAATCTCTTGTAAATCTCACGAACAATTCTTTGGATCATTTTATCAATCTTGTGTTTGTTTTTTTAGTGTCTCGTGCGGGGTGCATCGAAAGTTTTGTGCCGGTTATTTTTTTGGCACATTCAAAATTATAAGGAATCAAACATTTTTCTGGAAAATGTCTTGCATATATGCCTAGGATGCGGTGAATTTCAGTGCAGGGATTTTTACGTGCTGTAAATATACAGAAATATTTTTACAGGAGAGGCAAAAATATTGAATGGAAAGTTTTGTCTTGGAATAAGTTGATCGTGAACCTGTAAAATGTTGAGTATACTGTATATACAGTGAGACCCCAAGATGCAGACATAATTGGTTTATCAAAAGCATCCCAAAGTCAAAATGTCCATAAATTTAGTCTTGTTTTCCCTTGGACTTGAATTATATAATTTTAATTGGTGTTCTATGAAACAAATATTCATGAGAGTTCCATGGAAGAAAATGGAAAAAATTATCTGCCAATCAAAACTGATTCAATCAATATCTTTAAACTTGATAAGGACATTGGGAGCATTGATCAGTGTACCTCTGTATATAGTACAATAAAATGTTGGCATTCTCTGTACAAATGAAATTCAAGTCAAGAATAGAGAAGGCTGGAGTATAGGCATACATTTTTTAAATTAGCTAAATGTGTGGTAAAATGATCAGAGAAATGCCAAAGAACTTCTCCTACATAGATCTCAAGGTTGGAAATATATTTTTCTTGTAAATTAGCCTTCAAATTATTTGCAATATTAGCGCACAATGTTTGCATGTTGGGCCTTTTTTATGCATTTTTATAGGAAAATAAGTATTTTTATGTTGAATTGTTTTCATGTCAAGGTGTCTGCATGTGAGGGTCTTGCCAGAATTCATATTCACAATCCCTGAAGACCTGCAGAAAAAGCAAAGAAAATATCACATTTATGAAAGAAAAGATTCTTTTTTCAAAATGATCTATCCTAACTTCGTTACATGATTTTCAGATTTATTTCCAAGGATATTGCAAAATATATTGAATACAGTATTTTACTTCAGCAGTTTTTGTCCATGAAGAGAATTGAATAATTTTCAGATTTTTCTGAAATGTGTGTTTTATTTTTTGCTGTACAGTATTTGGCATATTGTTTTAAAAAAAGAAATTTTATTTTCATGTTTACATTGTTTCACAGTTGAAAACACTCTATTTGCAAGATGTATCACCATTGACTGTGCTTGGCCAGTTGCTGAAGATGCCTTGTTTGGAGATGCTGTGGATCAAGCATGATCATTTGCAATCATTTCTGCAACCTCCACCACTTCATGTCTTTGAGGAATGCCCCAAGGAATGGCTTGCAAATCTCAAATCTGTTGCTGCTGATTTGTGGGAGACCTGCATTCCTTATTCAAAAATGATCAATCTGGAAATTGTAGCCTTCTTTTTCTTGCATCATGTGCTGGCTACAAGACCTTTGGAGATTCTCATGGAGGAACTGAGTTACTGCTCAAAGTTGAAAGGATTGATCCTGCATGTGCCAAAATATATTCCTTGTGAAGCCTTCAGCCAACTTGCACAGAAATTGGAATTTGCTGCATTTTCTGGGGAACCCTGCAAGATGATCCCTGTGCTGAAAATGTTTGCTGAGAGTCAGAGTTTCATTGAGGAGTTGTGGATTCAAGTGCTTGATAAAAATGTGAGAAATACTTTGATTTGCCTATCTATCACATCATCTGTGCCATATATTTATTATTGCTCTATTTCTTATTCATTTACAGAGTGTGGAAGAAATTATCTGCGTCGTGAAAACGTTCAAGCGACTCAGAAACGTTGCTTTCGTTTTCAAAGAAGAATTTTTCTTTGGGAGCAGAATTGAAAGCTGTTGGGCTTGGCTTGAGGCATTACTCAAGAGATGCGTTTGTCCAGCATCTGGAGAATCATCCTTGAAACAAGTCACTGGGATTTGTCTGAAATTACGGCGTTATCAGTCTTTCACTTTCAACATTGAGCTGCAAAAAGAGACTGATTTTTCATCATCAGCCATCAAAAAATTCTTTGCCAATGGGTTGAAGTATATGCCGAACACGGAAGAGAGGGATACAATTTCAGATGAGGTTCACCTGGTTGATGCCATTTTTCCAGACCCTGTTCTGTACTTTTAGTGATTGAAAGTAATCATGTTAATGAGTTCAAATATGTCATCTTCTATACACAGGACATACAGTGGGTCCCTAAATAACAAATGACTCAAATATATGTAATCAAATGTTTGTCTAATTAAATTTTGCATTGAAAAACAAGTTTGTTCAACATGCTGAAAATTGCCAAGAAAAGCTTTATGAATTTTGCCAAGTTATTGTAAAGGAAGGCTAAGAATGAAATGCTGCAAAAACTAAATGGTGGTTTCCATTTTGAAAATTTGGGTACAAACAAGATGTTTCCCATCTGCTGTATATATATTTCTGAACTGTATTTTATCGGTGAAAATTCAAGCTTGTTGTATTCATAACTTTTTCAAATTTCCCTTTTTTGGGTAATTTTATTAACTGTTGATTTACCATAGAGCAAATTATGTTTTTCCAATTGAACCTTATACTGTACTATTTTTTATTTGAGTACCCATTTATTTTTGAAGATAAATTGAAACCAATACAAGAGGGATGTGCATGGTGCTCAAGTGGAAATTTTTCCTGAATTATTGCACTATTTTAGTGCAGAACCTCACATGGCAGAATATAAAAATGGAGGAAATTAAAATATAACTTATTCATTCCTATAGTTCATCCCTATAAATTAAAAATTTTAGCTGCTGATGTTTATAAAATTTGAGTATTTCTTCACTAAAAAATTATGGTTCTCTTTTCTAGTGATGCTTTTGCCCAAATTTACAGCTCAAAAATGAAGGTGCTTGTCTTATGCAAAAGTTCATTATACCTGACTAAGTATTGCTTATTGCGGTTTCATCGAAAAAATTCAGTACAGTACACTGTAATTATTTTCATCCAGGAATAGATAAATTTCGTTTTGTAGGGACCCACTGCACTTTACAGATGATGAGAAAATTACATTACGGGATTGGCATTGAAATATTTTTTCTGTTGACATTTACCTTGGTTTTTTGAATTTTTTTTAGACATATCAGACTTGTTTTTTTTAATGCAGGAATCAGTTATACTCGGTGAATCCATCTGCAATCCTTATTTTTTGTTTTGAAATTTTGGGTGATATACTGAATCGCTTGAATTCATGAACATACTGAATTATGTTGTTACATTCAGAGAATAAGAATTCCAAATGATTCTCAAGCTGTCCAATTTTTTCTGTTTGTTCATAGATGTCACTTCGAACATGTACAGTATTATACTACAGTAGCTTTAATGATATGAATTAATTAATTTTCATTTATAATAAAAATTGCTGCATATTTAACTTCTGTCCTAAATTTTAAAACTAAATTTGTTTCTAGATTCAATCAAAAACGTCCTCATTTCATTTTTAATTCTGAGACGAATCTGTTCAAATGTGTTCCACTTCCACCGCATTGAATATACGGCATTTCATTCATTTGGTGACCCTTTTTGTATTTACTATACTTCAAAATTTTTAAAAATTCCTTGTCCACTTAAATGTCTTCACTTCCGTAATTTTCTGATCTCAGTTCCACAAACGCTTCACCACAATGAAGTCGACATTTCTCCAAGGTTATATATACAGGTGGACTCTCTTTACAACGAAATTCAAAACCAGAGACCGACTAGAAAAAATCGTTTTAGAGGGAATTCCGGTGTAGAGAAGTTTATGGCATAAGGAGAGAACCCTATGGTACTAAAATATACTCATTATGCAGAGAAAATTGTTGTAGACAAGACTGTATATATAACAGCAAGTCTATATACATGTACAGTAGCTTCAAAGAAGTTGTCCGTTATCTCCCTTTATATCATCAGGGTCCAAATGAGCATCTTCGAATGACTCGAATCACACGCATTTCAAGTTCCGTGTAAAGCTTCATTAAAACTGGTTTGGCAACAAGACAACTTGAAACTATGGCTTATAATCCTTATATTGTCTAAACTCCAAGGGACAGTCGGAGGAACGACGTATGCCACATTTGGATTCATCATTCTCAGGTGAAGTTCGTGGATGAGAAAGTGCGTTGACCGAAGCCCAGCGAAGATATTCACTGCCCGATGTGAGTACACCGTTTTCGATGGCATTTCATACCGAATCAGCATCCAGGAGAAATTTCGCGCAAATGCGTCCCATCGAACGAAACTCTGCAATTTACAGTAAGTCGTGATGATCATTGAAAATTGTCAAATGCGGCGATCACCATGCGCAGTGTCGCTATATTCTGATGCACATCAGTGCAAGATATACGCTTTTTAGATGATTTTCAATTATGTACCAGTTGGATTTTTCCATCTTCTACGAAATGGTAAAAATTCCCAAGGTCATAGTATTCTTGAATGTTTCCATTTCTTCATCACAGGAAACTTTATTTCTAAACGTACTATAGAAACAATGGATCACATTGCTGCAACGAATTTTCTCAATGGTCCCTGTACTGGGAGATCGTCGTGTAGTAAAGCGTAATAATAAGACTGCACACACTTCGCAACCGTATTTTTCAGCATGTTTATAGAAGGATAATATATTTCAGAACCAGAATTTATTAGCTATACAGTACTGTATACGCAGTATCCATATATATTTGCTTTACATATTTCCATCCTCACAATAAAAAAATGCGGAAGAGAATCCTTTTTCATGCTTTTTATTGTGAGGTGCAAAACCACCGTTGATGTACATTAATAATGTTAAAACATCTTGGAATTCGGATTTTAAAAATGTGCAATGTGTACTTTTGCAATGGAAATTGAGTTGAAAACCCGTTTTTTATGTCTTTTCCAGCAGACTTCATATCTATTTAAGCTGTACTGCTCACTTCATGGATTGAAATTGCTCTCATCTGTTTCTCCAGCATTGATTTTCCAAAAAGGTCGAAGTTTGTATTTTAGCCTTCATGAATTGCAGTATTCATCCAAAAATCTTTGATAGAAGTTTTTGCTCTGAATAGAAACAATTGTTATCTTATTTTAACCTTTTCTACTAGGTACCCGATTTTGAATCATCTGCAGGTTGAATGTGCACTTGTGTTTTATGATTTTCAATACTTTTTATTAAAGTGGAAAGAATTNGATTTTTCATCATCAGCCATCAAAAAATTCTTTGCCAATGGGTTGAAGTATATGCCGAACACGGAAGAGAGGGATACAATTTCAGATGAGGTTCACCTGGTTGATGCCATTTTTCCAGACCCTGTTCTGTACTTTTAGTGATTGAAAGTAATCATGTTAATGAGTTCAAATATGTCATCTTCTATACACAGGACATACAGTGGGTCCCTAAATAACAAATGACTCAAATATATGTAATCAAATGTTTGTCTAATTAAATTTTGTATTGAAAAACAAGTTTGTTCAACATGCTGAAAATTGCCAAGAAAAGCTTTATGAATTTTGCCAAGTTATTGTAAAGGAAGGCTAAGAATGAAATGCTGCAAAAACTAAATGGTGGTTTTTATTTTGAAAATTTGGGTACAAACAAGATGTTTCCCATCTGCTGTATATATATTTCTGAACTGTATTTTATCGGTGAAAATTCAAGCTTGTTGTATTCATAACTTTTTCAAATTTCCCTTTTTTGGGTAATTTTATTAACTGTTGATTTACCATAGAGCAAATTATGTTTTTCCAATTGAACCTTATACTGTACTATTTTTTATTTGAGTACCCATTTATTTTTGAAGATAAATTGAAACCAATACAAGAGGGATGTGCATGGTGCTCAAGTGGAAATTTTTCCTGAATTATTGCACTATTTTAGTGCAGAACCTCACATGGCAGAATATAAAAATGGAGGAAATTAAAATATAACTTATTCATTCCTATAGTTCATCCCTATAAATTAAAAATTTTAGCTGCTGATGTTTATAAAATTTGAGCATTTCTTCACTAAAAAATTATGGTTCTCTTTTCTAGTGATGCTTTTGCCCAAATTTACAGCTCAAAAATGAAGATGCTTGTCTTATGCAAAAGTTCATTATACCTGACTAAGTATTGCTTATTGCGGTTTCATAAAAAAAATACAGTACAGTACACTGTAATTATTTTCATCCAGGAATAGATAAATTTCGTTTTGTAGGGCCCCACTGCACTTTACAGATGATGAGACAATTACATTAGGGGATTGGCATTGAAATATTTTTTCTGTTGACATTTACCTTGGTTTTTTGAATTTTTTTTAGACATATCAGACTTGTTTTTTTATGCAGGAATCAGTTATACTCGGTGAATCCATCTGCAATCCTTATTTTTTGTTTTGAAATTTTGGGTGATATACTGAATCACTTGAATTCATTAACATACTGAATTATGTTGTTACATTCAGAGAATAAGAATTCCAAATGATTCTCAAGCTGTCAAATTTTTTATGTTTGTTCATAGATGTCACTTCGAACATGTACAGTACAATATTATACTACAGTAGCTTTAATGATATGAATTAATGAAATTTCATTTATAAGAAAAATTGCTGCATATTTAACTTCTGTCCTAAATTTTGAAAGACTAAATTTGTTTCTAGATTCAATCAAAAACGTCCTCATTTCATTTTTAATTCTGAGATGAATCAGTTCAAATGTGTTCCACTTCCACCACATTGAATATACGGCATTTCATTCATTTGGTGACCCTTTTTGTATTCACTACTTCAACATTTTCAAAAATTCCTTGTCCACTTGAATGTCTTCACTTCTGTAATTTTCTGATCTCAGTTCCACAAACGCTTCCCCACAATGACGTCGACATTTCTCCAAGGTTATATATACAGGTGAACTCTCTTTACAACGAAATTCAAAACCAGGGACCGACTAGAAAGAATCGTTTTAGAGAGAATTTCGGTGTAGAGAAGTTTATGGCATAGGGAGAGAACCCTATGGTACTAAAATATACTCATTATGCAGAGAAAATTGTTGTAGACAAGACTGTATATATAACAGAGAGTCTATATACATGTAGCTTCAAATAAGTTGTCCATTATCTCCTTTTATATCATCCGGGTCCAGATGAGCATCTTCGAACGACTCGAATCACACGCATTTCAAGTTCCGTGTAAAGCTGCATTAAAACTGGTTTGGCAACAAGACAACTTGGAACTATGGCTTATAACGTCTGAACTCCAAGGGACAGTTGGAGGAACAACTTACGCCACATTTGGATTCATCCTTCTCAGGTGAAGTTCGTGGATGAGAAAGTGCGTTGACCGAAGTTGTGCGTGATCGAAGCCCAGCAGATATTCAGTGCCCGATGTGATGTGAGTACACCGTTTTCGATGGCATTTCTTACCGAATCCAGGAGAAATTTTGCGCGCAAATTCGTCCCATTAAACGGAACACTAATTTACAGTAAGTCGTGATGATCATTGAAAATTGTCAAATGCGGCGATCACCATGCGGAGTGTCGCTATATTTTGATGCACATCAGTGCGAGATTACGCATTTTAGATGATTTTCAATTATGTACAAGTTGGATTTTTCAATCTTCTACGAAATGGTGAAAATTCCCAAGGTCATATAGTATTCTTGAATGTTTCCATTTCTTCATCACAGGAAACTTTATTTCTAAACGTACTATAGAAACAATGGATCACATTGCTGCAACGAATTTTCTCAATGGTCCCTGTGCTGGGAGATCGTCGTGTATAGTAAAGCGTAATAATAAGACTGCACACACTTCGCAACCGTATTTTTCAGCATGTTTATAGAAGGATAATATATTTCAGAACCAGAATTTATTAGCTATACAGTACTGTATACGCTGTATCCATATATACAGTATTTGCATTACATTTTTCCATCCTCACGATGAAAAAACGGAAGAAAATCCTTTTCATGCTTTTTATTGTGAGGCGCAAAACCACCGTAGATGTACATCAATAATGTTAAAACATCTTAGAATTCGCATTTTAAAAATGTGCAATGTGTACTTTTGCAATGGAAATTGAGTTGAAAACCCGTTTTTGATGTCTTTTCCAGCAGAATTCATATATTTAAGCTGTACTGCTCACTTCATGGAATGAAATTGCTCTCATCTGTTTCTCCAGCATTGATTTTCCAAAAAGGTCGAAGTTTGTATTTTAGCCTTCATGAATTGCAGTATTCATCCAAAAATCTTTGATAGAAGTTTTTGCTCTGAATAGAAACAATTGTTATCTTATTTTAACCTTTTCTACTAGGTACCCGATTTTGAATCATCTGCAGGTTGAATGTGCACTTGTGTTTTATGATTTTCAATACTTTTTATTAAAGTGGAAAGAATTATGAATAGAAACAATTGTTATCTTATTTTAACCTTTTCTACTAGGTACCCGATTTTGAATCATCTGCAGGTTGAATGTGCACTGGTGTTTTATGATTTTCAATACTTTTTATTAAAGTGGAAAGAATTGAAAGTTTTGTTATTTTCAATTAAAAAATCCCCAGTTTTCCCTTGATTATATAGAAAAATTTTTGGTTTTTGTTGAAAAACTTTTTATACTATTGATGTTTTCAAATAAACCAAAAATAAAAATACAGAAACATGCGCATCCAAACCCTTTGAAAAAATGGAAGTTTGGTTGGATAGAATGCATTTTTGAGGGTAAAACTCAGAAAATGTAATTGCTGCCTGACCTCACAAGCAAATTGCTATATGAGGGGTTTGAATGGGAGTGATATTTTTGCGCTGATGGGGCCCTGGGGGTGTCAATTCTATCTGGCACTCTATTCAAGCTGCACTTTACTGTTGAAAATGAACGTGCATGTTCAAAATGTGCAATCCGTAGTTTTGAAATTGAAATCCTGTTTTCTACAACTTTTCCAGCAGACTCCATCCATTTAAGCTTCATTGCGCACTTTCTGGAGGGAAATGGTCCCTTGAAAAAAATTATGAAAACCCGTTTTCGCATGCTTTTTTCATTGGCAGTATAATCCCTTCAGACCAAAAGTTATTGAAATCTATTTTCAATTTTTTGATTAAAAAATGTCTAGATGAATTCAGGTTTTGTGTACTGTATATGTGTCGTATTTTAGCCGCATTATTCGCATCATTTTCTGTTGCAAAATCTTTTGCTCAACACTGAGCTTTTTATTTTCAACTCTGAACATGTATTTGGAACTGCTCTTTTATAGAAGACTACCGTGAACAGAATTTTCTGCAATAAGCAATACTTTGCCTCCATTTTTCTCAGTACAGTATTTCCACAAGAGTAAATTTTTGTTGAAGTACAAAGAAATTACAATTTGAAGAACCGCAGATGTAATTTCTTCCTTTTACACTATATACCGAAATGGAACTGTGTAATATGATGATCCCCAGACACATGATGAATTTCTTCCAAATATTTTTCTGGCTTGGATTGTCGAGAAAATTTTAGCAAAAAGTCGGCCTTTGTTCATGAATAATAATTTAAGTACAACCGAGTTTTCGAGTTCAGACATTCTTGTCTATCGGATAATCAAACACTTTTCTTTTTGATTGAAGCAATTTTTTCTGAAATTTTGCAGTGAAGAACTTCGAAATAAATAACTCAAGGATAAGGGCTCAAGTTTTTCTAGTTTAGATTGAATGAATGCAAGATAAGCTCTTTCTTGGGCTCAAGTTCACTGTTGCAAGGGTGATGTAAAAAAACACGCGCAGGCAGTATACTGAAACCCACTCGTTGTCAGGAAATGATCAAAAGACAACTCTGCAGGAAACCTTTGGAAATAATTGTCGACATACCGATATAACCAATCGTTCAAAATTATCAAGGATTCAGCATTAACGTGTAGAAAAGCTGAATTGCATTTCGCCCGATATTGCACGCACATCAAAACTTTCCTCAGTTCCGCCTTTTTTCAAAATTCCCAAAAAGGAATACGTTTTTACTTCAAGATTTCGCAATGACTTCTCGCTTCCGCTCTCGAGATTCCAAAACGCCGTAACAAACCATACCGAGCGTGAGAATGAACACGAGTGCGTACAACTTTATACGGACGCACAAATGCTTGCTGAAAAAATACGCGAATGATGAATTTCTTCCAAATATTTTTCTGGCTTGGATTGTCGAGAAAATTTTAGCAAAAAGTCGGCCTTTGTTCATGAATAATAATTTAAGTACAACCGAGTTTTCGAGTTCAGACATTCTTGTCTATTGGATAATCAAACACTTTTCTTTTTGATTGAAGCAATTTTCTCTGAAATTTTGCAGTAAAGAACTTCGAAATAAATAACTCAAGGATAAGTGCTCCAGTTTTTCTAGTTTAGGATTGAATGAATGCAAGATAAGCCCTTTATTGGGCTCAAGTTCACTGCTGCAAGGGTGATAGAAAATCACGTACATGCACTACTGAAACCCACTCATTGTCAGGAAATGATCAAAAGACAACTCTCATATAAATTAACGAATTAACTTATAACATGTTATAAATTAACTTTTAAGTTAATTATAAGTTAATTTATAACTTACTAACATTTGCAGGAAGCCTTCGCAAATAATCATCAACAGACCCATAATTACCAATCGTTCGAACTTACCAAGAAGTAAGCATTATTAATATGCGTGGAAAAGCTGAATTGCATTTCGTCCGGGAGCATACGCACTTAGGAATTTTCCCCGATTCCGCCGGATTTTTTCAAAATTCTTAGAAGAAAAACCTTGCACTTCAAGATTTTCGTTACTGAAGAGCGAAGGCGAGAGCTCTAAGGTTTTGCGGCATTGTTTGGTATGGCTCGCACTCTTACTTGTGCTCACGCATGTTGAAATATGCCTGCGTGTTTACGAACGACTTTTTTATGCGCTTGATGAACCCAAGACTCTCGAACACTTTGTACGCACTAAATGCTGCTTCCACGTTTTCATGAAAAAGCAATCCGTGGAGCCCTGCAATGAAGGTAATCTAATTCAGTGACTAGGATAAATTATGACACGACAATAAAATACAACGAAAATGAACGCTTGACTATATGAAGTGATATGAACCATACTAATACAGTACAGTATTTGGAAAGCTTCGATGGATTTTTAAACGGCAACATTTCAAAGCTTGTGAACTTCAGGGTAAGAGAGCTTACTTCGGGCTCGGCAAAGAAAGCCAGTTAAACTCCTCTTGAGTGAGCAAATAATTCATCGATGCTTCCTGCATTTGCTAAATACTATAGCTATCAAAAATACAGCCTGCAGAAAGAATCCGCTGAACGTCAAAATATTTGAACTTATGATTCATATACTCAAGCATGTATCGGACTTCTCTGAAATCGAAGCGACCAAGAAAGAATTTGACTTCGAGAGGTTTCAACAATAAGTTGGGCAGATTTGGTAATTAGGACTCGAAACAAATTTGAGTTATGGAGGTTTCGAAATAAAGAGGACTGCTGTACGGATTATTGAACGCGAGATCTCACCATTGATCTGTGTCTGCCACACAGAATCAGCGAGCATGTAAGCTCCTGACATGATGAACAGTACGTAGTGTTCGTCCATGGTGGGTTCCCAAATCAGAAGATACGCCAGTGTCGCAACATTCAACAAAAATGCAGCAAGGAACACCGGGATTCTACCCGTGTATTCCACGATCAATCCGGAAAACCCGGACCCGAAAGCATTCATCGCTTTCCCGACCATGAACACGTATCCAATATTTTCGATCCCCCAAGTGCATCCCACGTAAGCCTGGAAATCATGAACATCCTTCAGTTAAAATTGTTTCGCCCCATTCTTCACTTATCAATCAACCCTGGTGAAATCCACTTCGAAAAAGCCTTGCTCCAGCCCTCCATAGAATACGAGAACCAAGATCAACGCCTGGTTTACGTTTCTGAGCTGTGTGAACGTAGCGAACAGGAGCTGGAGATCACAACTTCGTTTCCGTTCGGCAACTTGCTGGAATCTATACTACGCACACATCCTAATCAGAACAATTCAGAAAATACAGCTCGATGTTCACACTTTACCGTGATAGTGGATCCAGGAGGAGGGCGATGAAAATACCAGAGGAGAACGCGGTTGTTGCGAATAACCCGGATAGGAGATGAATTTTCCATTCAACAGGTCTCCTCAAAGTTTCCACTTCACCGATCAAGTCATCGCAGAAATTTTTCCCACAAAAACTAACGTCGGTTGAATTTCTCTCGGTTACGCCGTATGAAAGGACTGGAGGAGAGAATGTCCAGGATGACAAAGATTATTCGAGGCTACAGGAAATCCAAAATGGAGGAAGGATAACCCTTTGTCCAAAAAGAAAACCCTCTCCTTCAGAGCAAAAAATGCAGGAGCAATTATGATATCCTACCCTACACTTGGGTACGCATCGATTTTTCCTCCTCCATCTTTACCATCCGTGCAATCATCATCTGAAGATGAACAGTGTTGATAAGATGAGAAGCTGGCGGTGGAAGAAATGATGTCGTCCCAAAGACTATAATAACTGAAGTAGTGAATAAGTTCCAGCACGCACTCCGGCATCACATCTCGACAACAAATGCCAAAAATACTTTAAAAAGGGTTTCTGAGAACTTAGGAAGATATGCTCTATACCTGAGGAGGTGATGAGGTTTCCCCAGATCCCAGCCGACTGAAACGTGGCGAAAAATACCCCGAAGAAAAGCATGACCGTGGAACGTTCCGAGGATTCTAGGGTTCCCGGTTGTTGCAGAGCACACAGCTCTGAGTACCGCTTCCCAACCAAAGATATGTACGAGCATTTCGCTGACCACAATGGAGCTGCAGCCAACCCGACCAAGAGCCCCGTAGGTAGCAAAGTATAAAATCTCGGATGAAACTGCGCGGCTATGAACGTCGTGTAACACAGGTTGCAAAACACGATAGTCCATTTCGCGGTCAACTTGCAGATAATCGAAGTGACGAGGAACAACGACGACACAACCAGTCCGACGTAAATGGCGGTTAGCGAATAGGTACCCAAGCCCTGGTCAGGATTAATGGAGCTTTGCAGTGCGTTAACGCTCGAGGAAGACATGAAGAGGAGCAAGAAACCCAAGCTGAGAACAACAACGTTCTTCCATATGCGGATCTTTTCGCGACGAATTTGCGTTGGGGAAAGCACCCCGACCTGCTCCATGGCGCCGACTAAAAATTAGAATAAATTGACTAACGTGTTAACTTCCTTTGCGGTGGAATCATGAAGTTCATCAAATTACAGGTGGAGTCTCTCCCCGTGTTCAAGAGATTTTCCTGTAAAACGGATTTTCTCTGGTCCCTATATGAGAGAGTCCACCTGTAATCCATACGGCAGTGAACGAACGAGCCGTACAGTGGTGAGTTATGTGACACAGGGCTTGAATCAAAATTAACGCGGAAGGCTCTGCTGCTCGTCGGATCTTCACTCACGAAAGGAAGCAAGATTTCGTCGAAGCATCTCCAAGATGAACTCCACACTTCGTATCACGGAAATCGAAAAACAAGAAATATTCCACGAAATCGAAAATGGACACCGACGGAAGTACCCAGCCACTCCAGTAATCAGACTTTTCCTCCACTGTTCCTGATTAGAAATAACATGTTTAATGGCTGGACCTCAATCCGACTTTTTCACATTTTCCCCGACCACCGCCACATAATAAAAAAAAATTCATTCGAACACCGGACAAAGCATTGAAAAATTCTCCCAGCAATGCTCAAGAACTTCTTGTATTTCTGAAATTGTCGAAAACAGCACAAAATTACACGGATGTACACTTCACCAGAGCATCAGTTTTCGCAGCGGACATGTTTTACAATGTACACACTATAACCGACTGAGTCATTTCGCAGGCACTTTCGAACAAGACCACTCACACCAGTAACTTGTAAATCAATGGTACATTACTGTGCAACAAACGCAATCATTACTTACAGAACAACTTGGATTCGAAAAACGTCGTCAACGGGATTTTGTACCGTGGTGCAACGTATTGCATTTGATTTGTAACTGAGTCGCATGGTGGACTCGAATTCCTTGCACAAAAATTCGGTGCAAAACGTCCATTTTCTTTTCAGATTTCCAGGTCAAGATGCACAAGACTTCGAATTACAAATAATTTCTGAGACGTTAGAGTTTATCCAACTGATGAAGCATGAGTTCAATCACCCAACTTATTCTTCGATTATGAAGAAATAATTCAAGAAACGAAGTATCAAACTATAGCGAGGAAATCGTTTCAACTTTCAAGGTTGAAAAACACAGGTGCTCGTTAACATACGTGAGAACGGATGGTCGGATGGAGTCACACATTGGATTTCACGCCCGAGGCCAAATCCGTCGATTGAAGATGGTCAAAATTGTCTCGAAAACTGAAAATTCACACTGTGACGCCCAGGTCGGAACATGCTTGAGCCATTCGGGATAAAATCTTGTGATGAACGTAGGGGAGAATTCCATCTTCTTTCGGTACTCGATGTTGTAAGTTAGATGAAAGTGGCCCTGTTCCAACTCATAAATGAGTGAAGCTTGTTTCAAAGCACTTTCTGGGCCGAAGCATTTCCGCAGCGTTTCCACGAAGCTTTTTAGTTCAGACACGGCATTTTTGCTTCCATTAAACTGCTTGTTCAACACCAATATAACATTCTTGAGTCCCTTGAACGTCCTCAAGGCTTGGAGTATCTCATTCACGTCCTGTGATTGAATTAAAAAATAATAATCACGACAAATACATGCAAAACAGAAGGGAATAGACGGAATGATTTCTTTACAAAAAAAAAAAAAAAAAATCGTGAGCTACACTCGTGCAGTTTCTATTACACTTTATTGAGATTCCCGCATGTACTTCGTATAATTTTACAGCACACTATAGAGGCACCAGCAACCTCTTAGTCGCATGACAGAAACATGTAATCATGTTTCCTGCATTATCATCCTCTCACACACAAGCTAGAATGGAAGCTTAATATGTGGAGCTAGGTGTCTAGGAGGTCGCTTAAGACGTGGACTCAGTATGTTTCGTTACGTCTGTCCCGTGCCGTCCCAAACCATGGTCCTTTACGTTACTTGAGGTTTGGTTGAGACAATTTGCGAAGAGTATCAAAATGGAGATCATTGGGTAAGGTGAGAATCAATCCTCTGAGCTTGGAACAACATTGTAGTTCTTCAAAAACGCTTCCTGGGTGTTTATTGGAAGCTTTGTCTTTGAAAAATAATCCCACGCATTCCAGGTTGATTGTCTTTGAATACGGAATTGAAGTATCCCACAGGTCAACAGCAATGCATTTCAGATTCGAAAGCCATTCCTCTGAGCAGCGATTGAAAGCACGAAACGCTCGTAGTTCTCGTTGGGAATGTCCAGCAAATGATGTTCTGTGAACATTCCTAATCCATATCTTTTCCAATGATGGCATCAGCAGTAGATGACGAACGAGTTTCACGGGTGAAGCTTCTTCCAGCCATAATGATTTCATCTGCAAATTTTTTACAGGACGCAAAACAGATTTTGATTCACGGGATCAAGATTCTATAGCATGTGATACTGTCTAATTTTTTGGAACATAATTTCTATAATACGGGTGAACCTGGATAACTCGAACCTCTTGAAGTCGAATTTTTTTCAGGTCCTGTCTAAATCCCCTTAAAACTAGTGCATTTAAAACCTCCCTAAGTCGAAGGCTTATCCCCTAATACCTCCATAAGTCGATTTTTTGTGGCCTGTTGGCTTTTATTTTCTTGACACAAGCAAGAAAAAAAGATTTAAAACATAAATTGATTTGTTTTTAAAGGAGATGAGATACTTAATTGGGCAAATAAACCCTGCCTCCAAGATCAGGATGCTTTCAACTCAATGAAGAAGTAATTTCAGCCTCAGCATATTACAATTTTTCTATGTTTCCCAGGACATAGAGAAGGGCTATGTCCTTAGACTTCATAGAAGGGCTTTGTGTTGTAGCTTAATTCAAAACATCACTAAGTCGCATTTTTTTGTTGGTCCCTTGAAGTTCGACTTGGAGAGGTTTGACTGTACTTGAAATTTATAATTCATGAATCTAGTAAAGGTACAGCCAACATTTATTGGCTTTCAAAGATACTCACAGATCGAGAAATAGAAAAACTTTCAATAAGCCTAATTAATCAAAAGAGGAAAATGGGTTCAAAATCTTCACGGCATCAATTCGATCATCAAGCATAAAAAATACTTCATAGAACGCGCATGAAACAGTTTTCATGTCAAATGTAGCCAATGCGGAAGACTGGAATTTGATAACTTCGTTACACAGTATCATTGATCAAGGATGACAGAAAATTCTTTCCAAACTCTTAAAACGACGAAATGCTCAGAATCACCTTTGGAAAAAATGTATTTCCATTACGAACAGCTGGGATGTGACGGAAAAGATATCCATTCAAGCTCAGAGATTCAAGATTTTCAAAAATCCCCATATCTTGAGCCTCTTCCCAATAATCCTCTTCATCCAATTTCACTGGCAACATGTAGGCATGCAAACTTGAAAGCAAACCAGAACCAATTAAGTCAGGAAACCCAGGAACAAAAGGATGTGAAACAAGTGGTCGTCCCTCATTGGAGGCTGAAATCAATTCACCTTGTATCAAAGCGTGATAGAGATTCAGTTTCTTCATCCTGCAAGAGTGAAAACAGCACGAAAATTAGCGCATGCTGAATCAATGAATAAAAAATCGTTTCCGCAGCTAGAATAATACTTACCTGGGAAAACACGGTGTCAAGTCCACAAATGTAAAATACATTAGTTCCATTTCACACCACAGAGTGACTTCTCGACAATTGGGAAGTATCAACTTGGCAAATCTCGTCGTCATCAGTAGCGAGTTCCCCAGGACTAGATCACGCACTGTCAGCGTCTTCAACTGCATCAGCGATTTTCCACTTCTGAACATAAATTCGACCCACACATCTTTGTTGGACTCCAAAGAGGCAATATCCAACACTTCCAGTTTTCGCCAACTGAAGTGTTTGAAAAACGATCGCAACATATCCAGCGGCGGAATTGTTTGAAACTTCGAGTCCACTTTGAAGTCCACTGATACCTTCCGAACATACCTATACAGTATGTACATAAGTCATCACAATATGAATCAAGAAAATAACTGAAGCGCATGCGGTAACTTCATGAGTACTTAGCACACAGAATTTCTGATCCTAGATGGAGTTTTCATTTAATTTGATCAAAATTATTTTCTTGCGCACCCAAAATTTTCATAAGGTACAGTATAGTTTATTACAGAAATCAAACTCAATGATACTTGCGCCATTTCAAACGAAGTACTGCGCATAACTTCAACGAATTTGTTACATTTAATTTTTAATAACACACTAGGCCTTCTCTGCAGAACAGACGTTATTTGTCCCCACTGGCGTCTCTCCACATTTTACTGTACAGGGGTTCTCTACAACGAAATTCTATCTTGAACAATATTTTCTGGAACCATGAAATTCGCAGTTTCCTCTCAGGTTGCTTTCAGCCCCCTGGTCCTTTTTAAATAGCACCTCTTAGGGAGTACCCTAACCAACTCTTGGTGATGCCCTGTGTGTTTTTAGCCAAATGTGTCTTATGAGAGCACCTGTTTTTTGTTGCAGAGACTCTGCCTATATACACTCATAGATGGACGCGTATTGAAATGGTTCAATAAGAACTGAACACGAATTAAAAATCCAGATTAATGAAGGCAACGTTGAACTCACCCAGAAACGACTTTGGTCTTCAGCTCGTACACAGGTTTACCTTGTGAACACTGGGGTTTCTCTTGTGCCTTAAGCTCTACACAGGTTTAAGAAGGCAAGGAGTACCAGTATTTTTTGAGGGCTGTTTGACCCTGTTGTAAGCTCATCGCTTCAAATGGAGTCAAATACTTCATGATATTTTCGAGAACGCGTCTAGGACACGAAAGGAGAGGCGAATGCTGATGGGATCGCTCTTCGTTGTGACGCTCATCACTCAGGAAGAACATGATCCGGAAGCAAGCTGCAACACGATATCAGGGAGTGACTCAATCATTCATCGCCAGTTAGGAAATAAATCAAAGCTATCATAAGGATCATTACTCTGAAACGTTAGAGCATGTCCGCAGCAGTTAGTATCATAGCGTTCAAACGTTCACCCATGAGCACTGTTGGAATTCGCTCATCAATAATCTCTAGTAAAGAATTCCAAGAAATCAATTTAGTCTTTTTCCACTGAGCAGATGCGTTATGCTTAATTGATTGATACCAATCAATCAAATGCATGGGTAGTTCTAGCACACGACGCTTCGAAAAAAGCAGTTCCTATCTATGCATTAGGATCCTGCAGTTTAAGGAAGAAACTCGTTCGCGATGCACTGCCATACATTAGATCATTATCCTTCATTCACAGAAAAAGATATCTAGATGGACGCAAAGTTGGAAGATTTCCAGAACTCTTTTCCCAATTCTTCAGGAAGTGGAGGTTACGGAATGCAAAGGTCATCGGTGAACACAATAAGCCGCTCAAATCGGGAGCAAAATTGAAGGTAATCCTCAGCGAATGAAGACAAATCGTCCTGTGAGTCATGCACTTCACTCAAAGAATAAATAGAGTTCAGTAAGGATGCTTCAATACTTGAAAAACTTGATTCCAAGGAATATTTTTGATGAATCAACCCGCTCAGAATAATCACAAAAAGACTCACGAATTGTAGGGAACATGCCCTCGATGACGTCTCCATGCTTTAAAACACACACGGGTTTCACATCAACATGCAGAACATCACCATTGATGCATATCAAGAAGTTGAAGCGATGTTCCAGCGTTGGAACCGGGGTTAGTACGAATGATCCACTTGGATCCTCTTCAATGGAGAAGATTTTCTCCAAGCTAAGTTGCTTCGTACAGGTTGTTCCAAGTTTTGCCCCATTCAACTGTTTGTGGATATCTAAAAACAAGGAACGTCCGAATAAAACGAAAAATAAAAAATGGAAGCTGAATAAAAGTGACTTACGCAGCCGAAACCGCGTTCTCGCATTAATTCCCTCCCTTTGCGAGCGTTCAAAATAACATGCGACGGTTATCCTCGGATTCTTCTCGTATCCGTTTGAACACCCGTCAATTCGACCACTTCGCTCCAATTCCATGTATCGGAGATCGCTAAGACCATAATCGAGTCTCACCAGAAACGCGCTCATTATGAAAACGATAAGTTCTGCGACCTTATTTCAGATAACCTCTCAGTAAATCGGAACCTGCATTGAAGTTCACATGTAAACCATTAGACAAATATACCGCGGCTTCTTGACTAAATATGGCCATACAGGATGCACTTTTTCAAAGTGATGGTCTTCCTAAACGATGATGCCGCCTAATATAAAAAGAAATATTTGTGTATATGCCCGTCCTTCGATGAATGCGGACTAAGCATTCATGGAAGGCAAAACTGAAACTTCAACTTCAAACTGAGGTTGAAGCATTGCGCGAGAATAATCCAACGCAAAAGCATTCAAGAGTAAATACTGCACCTTTGAAGCTTACACGCCGAATTCATAACCTGTTATTATTCATACTATATATTGAATTGAAGTACTGCATAGTTCTCAAATATTTTCCTTTCCGTGAGATGCATGCTTCTGAAATGAATTGTCATAATGGCTGAACGTTATCCATTCCCAAAATACGTAACCTCAATTGTGCTCAACTCACGAGAGTCCTTTCGCAGCAGGCCACTGACACGGAAAACTATAATTGTTTTACAGCAGTATTACTTCACACTACTCAGTAGCGTCTCAAAATCACGCACAATCACCTTCGAAATGTTCGCGTCACGTACAGGGATGAATTTATCCAACGAAGAGCAGCAGGCGGTCACACGCAGTTCGTAAGGAAGGGCTCGCGCGGGCGAAAAACGGGAGGTTTAAAAAAAACCGCCACCAGCTTACAGATTTACTTCAAACGTGCAGAAAAACGAAGAATCGGAGATCCGATTGCACCATAAAAAGAATACGCACTCAACCGATGAAGCCTTTCGACAAGGCGCACCGGGAACAGGAAAACGTTACGGATCACTCGACTGTTATACAGCATGCTCATACGCGGCGTCAGCTAAGAGAGGGTGGCCATTTTGTTTTCGCAGGCGGCATGATCGACGCGACCAGTCGGGCTCCCTGGGGGGAAATTTATGAGGGCGAGGGCGGAAGTGTAGATGTACGAGTGTAAATGAGTCGCACTACCGTACCGCATTCATTGACTTCGCGCATATCACCCATAAAATAAAACGTTCTCCCTTCCACGCGTCTCCGCCATTCTCTTAGCCCGGCTGAAGTGTGCCGGAAGTGATCGGCCATCAGTGAACTTTTGTTGCCGTATAGAGACTATAGACTATGTAGGGAGGGTTGACGCAGTTCATCTGCTTCCCGAGGATCAACTACAGTATCCTGTGAACTCGACCACTTCCGTAACACTTTTACTCAGAAGGAATATTCGGACACAACATTCAAGACAAATATTCCAGCACAAACGGTACTCATATGCCTAATTAGGCCAACCCTCGAGACTTGAGATTTGCGCTGACTTCATGATTTAAACGACGGTATATGAGCAACTTCTTGAATATTGAACTGTATAAAATTGTGGTAGAGTAGAATCGAATACAGTACTGTACAGAACTTTCATTATAATTCTCTACCCAATGGCCCACTTCAAGGCAGAAAAGGTATTCGCGATTCTGAGTATTGCTGAAAAGTTCAGAACAACCATAAAACCGGTTTAAATTTGAATACCAATTCTTCCTTGCCGCGCATATTTTCCCTGTGTGCGGCTAGTATACTCAACTAAATATACATTGGAGGACGTTCACACAACCTTACTCCGCGACTGCCTCTCTAACTGGTCTGCCTGTCAATTGACACCAGCAGTACAGTACCGTGTACTGTAGTTTCGCCATTCATACCATCGCAAACACTGCATCACTAATTTCACAACTTTCTCTCGACCGCAAGATTAACCTGAAAATGAGGAACGCAAGACTTAAGAACACTGCGCATCTGTAATAGAAAATACTCGTGGATGTTGGAGAAAACTCTTCATATGCATTTCTTGCCGAAAAAACAACATGTATTCATCATGAACTCCTGTTTCACTGCGATAATTTCGAAAATATCAACATGGTTAATGCACACAAAGTCTTCAAAGCAACTCATCGCAAAATTTTAGAAAATGAAGTCGAGGAAATTAATCTAAAGAAAGTAGTGCGAGGCATTGGGATTGATCAATGATAGAATGGCGCTCGACAGAAGATGGATAAAATTCCCTCGAATACCCCAAGGTCACCCTGCGCTAACCTGGTGGGCACATGCTGGAACCATCCTGTATAAAATTTAGTCAAAAACGAGTACGAGAACAATGCGGTCCTTCGCAGTTCAGTGCTGTAGGTAAGCTGATAGTGACCGTATCCTTCCTGCAACTCACGAATGATCGTCGCTTGCTTCAAGCTACTCTCCGGGCCGAAGTATTTTTCGATTATTGTCAGAAAGCAGCTCTGATCAGCCAGGTAATCTCCGCCCCCCATCATTGGCTTGCACAAAACCAACACCAAATTCTTGAGTCGCTTGAACGTCCTCACGGCTCGAAGAATCTGCTTCACTTCCTGCGAATGAGTCGAGGAGCAAAAAAGGAGACTGGATGAGACGGAAAGTTCCAAAAAATACAGCGGAAACCCCGACCTCCACAGCATTACAAATTCCAAGTACTGCACTTATCTTACGAACAAAACAAAAAACCTCACATTTGCAAATGGTTATGCACTCTAGATGCAAATGGTGTAAGTTTCATAATTTTTTCAACGTTCGAATCTGCGGAAATACCTCGCAAAGGCAAAGCTT
>CAJPEX010001769.1:0-50009 GCA_905338405.1 Notodromas monacha
AATCTTGTTTTCTTAAAGATAAAAATGATAAAATAATAATTTATTAATACTTACTCCTTTTTCAGGAATACTTTTTCCGAGTTACGAGGACGACGCAGCGTTTCGTACGCCACGTTGTACTCTTGTACATTCTGTTGTTGTGCCGACTCGGGCGGCACCTATTTTTTCCGAGTTTAATCGGGGCATGCGCGGGCAACATCTAGTCGACCCGTGACATTCACCATACAACTGTCCTAAATTTTTTGAAAATATACGCAGCGCCAATCAATAGATTTTCGGAAACACACCAGTTTGAAAAAAAAAAAGAAGTGATTTTTATTTATCTCGTTTCACGAGGGTTGTCACGGTTTGACGCGACCTCTGATATTGTTCAGATTTAGAGCAGATCTGGTTGCAAAGCAAAAACAAAAACAAAATCATATCAAGATGTTCAGATCGAGATTCTGTTATTTCTTTCTGATTTTAAACAAGTTTTTTCAATTTATTGCATCATGGTACAGTATTTGAAAACTTTCCAGTTACAGCTAGAGTTCTCCAACTCATGTCACAGAATACTAAAAATTTGTCAGGCAATCTACAAATACCGTAATTGAGTTTTTTTTTACTGTTTCAGCCATTATCTGGATTTTAAAAAATTTCAATTTTCAAAGGGTTTAGCTGAACTTCTGCAGTTGAGAGCGGGGCTCATGTTCATGCAGTAGCTGCCGCATCCTTACAACGAATCTCATTATGAGGAATAATCGATTCAGAACAAATTCGTTTTTACAGGTCCACCCCCAATAATAGCCAAGATGTTGAAAGAGTTCCTTTAGCACGAATTTTTCCTTACAACGAAGCTATTTTACTGGTCCCAACGGCTTCGTTATAGCAAAATTTTACTATGTTGCAATGATTTATAATGAAGAAATCTGGAAAGGAAGCCTAATTATTCCTGACATGAGAAGCAAAAAAAAAAAAAAAAAACGATGCAGCGAATTTTTAATCCAATAAATGGAAAAGTTTAGCCTTTGTNAAAAAAAAAAAAAAAAAAAAAAAAAAAAAAAAAACGATGCAGCGAATTTTTAATCCAATAAATGGAAAAGTTTAGCCTTTGTAAACTTTATTCTTAGAGAAAAGCCGGTTATGAGGAGAATAAATGAATAAACCTTGACACACCCTCGGAGGAAAAATGCAATTGGCTGCCATTTGAGACATGGGTTTTTTTTTTTTTGCCTCCACTTCATTGCCATTATCGATGAGAATTCCAGCCCCCTGTTGGTAATTCTCTTCCTTTTGTGTCCAAGTCTCCCTCTTTTTTTTTCTTATTGATGATTTTAATTTTTTTTTCAAGTTTCCTGGCAGCCATTTGTCCCAGGTAAGATTTCACATCTTGTTCTTGGGCTCGGAAAACAAGTCGTTGACTTGTTGAATTGGTGTGTGTATAGTGTTTTCCTTGCGAGGAGACAAACATGAATTCCAAATGATTGGGAATAAGACGGTTTTGGATTCCTTGTCGAGACAAGCATGATTGTGTCTCAATGTGGATTATGGGGTTTTTTTATTTTGTGTTTAACTGTGTGGGTGTCTGGAGCAGTGTTCCCCGAACGGTGGTCCGCGGACCAAGGGTTGGGGAACACTGCTCTAGACAGGCACACAGTAAAAAAAAAAATTTAGTAGATTAAAAAATTAATCAAAAAAACCACGTTTTCAAAAAGCAAAAAATAACCTTAAATGGGGTGCGCATCTAATTCATTTGTATTTCACTTCTTCCCAACAATCTCCATGACTAGTCGGGAAGTGAGCAAAATTTGAGTTGCAAAATTTGATCCAGACAAACAAACGGACAAGAAAGCGAGTTAATAAAAACGTGTTAAAAATAGAAACCACCTAATCCACTTTGAGATACAATCAGGCTTGTCTGGACAAGAGGAATCCAAAACTGGGGAATTCCAGTCAAAGATCCAGTTGAATAAATTTCAATTTGAGTCTGAGGGAAAATGTGCTCAAAATTTTGGGTAGTTTCAACATTTGGGCATATCCATTATGGATTATGCACTCATCTCAAGGTCCCACTTTGCAAAATAAAAAACCTGAATCATTTCTTGAAAGCTTTTATTTATGTAGCAAAAGTCACCTGAAATAATCCTGAAATTTGTCTAAAACAGTGTTCCCCAACCTTTTTTGGCCTGCAGACTAGCAAATTTGCATAAAATGTTTAGCGGAATGGCAAGTTCCCAAAAAATGTTCTACAGATCAGCAAAGATTCATAAAATTATTGCAAACAAAAAAGTTTTGCTTGAAAGTCTTTATGAGAAGTATTGAAAAGTTCCTGCTTTTTTGCAAAAATTAAGTCAAGTACCAACAAAGCGTAGCTGAATGTCATCAAAAAAATGAGAAAGGTGGGCTTGAAGAGAGGTTTCTTAGAAATAAAAATGGTAATGATTAATTTCAATGGGTGAAAATTTTTCTGAAGTGCTATTATGAGAAGAAAAGCAGACTTTTATTTTCATCCAATATTTTCAACCCTCAGTTTCTTACCAAAATTGTTGATAAAAAAACAAACTGTGTTGCTATTTTTGAAAAATGTAACATAATTATGCTGAAAATTTCCAGAAACTTCTGCGAACTGGTGCTGGTCCGTGGTCCACTAGTTTAAAGCAGCTGCGAGAATTCCAAGAAACCATTTTAAGGAAAAAAAATGAGGTGTCAACATCTTTGCCGTATTTTTCGGTCTAAGAATACAGTAGATGAATCCAAGGACCAAGTGTTTAGGAAGCAGAGCTGTTCCATAGAATATCCACTTATCCCAAAAAAGGTGTGATGAGGCAAACGCTAGAGAATTGTCTGGTTATATCCGCAATACAGTATTTAATTCACTGCGTCTGCCAGCTTTAATATCTGTGGAGAGGGTTCTTCCCAAAGTACTTGCCCTCAATGAAGAAGTAAAAATGTAGTCCCGTTTCAGACATTTTGCTGTAGTCCATTATTATACCAGCTGTGTAAGTGCCATGTTCATACATGAAACTGCTTTCTGATTCTAATCAATCATCATTCACATCTTAAATTTTCTCTTTTTGTTGTTTTTGGTGTGTCAATTTTTTTGCAGTTTCCCTCATCATGGGGAAACTGCGGTATGTTGAATTTTGATACACGGTACCAGAAAATAGCTGGATTTCAAAGAGAAGTGATCCCTTGATTTAAGAAAAAAAAAAGAATGTACAGTATATGCAGTACAGTACTGTACTGTATTACCATATTTACTTTAGCACCACACACACAGTGTGTGGTGCTAAAGTGTGTGGCACATTGGTCTATGGTAAGACAAGTGCACCAGGATTAATATGAATAAATTGATCCAATAAATGTGTCATATGTACTGTATATAAATGATAATAAATGATGCTTCATATTTATACTACTTTATGAATAACCAAGCACAAGATATGCATCCTATTCTTTGATCATTTCAATTTTAAAAATTCTGGGTTAAAAACAACAGTATTTAAAATATTTTGCCGTATCTAATAGATGCTAAATTCAATTTGAGAAGGATTGATAGCAAATTGATTTGTAAAAATTTTAATCTGAAGATTACATTAAAATTTATTTTTCAATATTTTATTTTTTGAAGGCTGAATGCGGAGTTTTACTTCTGGTAACTTTTTAACAATTGCATTTTGACAAAGATTGGACCAAGATTTTCCTTCAAATGCATCAATGTAAGGCATAATTCGTGCAACAGACTTGTCTGTTATGCAAAAAGTCTGGTGTGCAAATTCAATTATTAAAATATTAACGTTTTTACTCTTTTGCCGTTGATTTTAAACCAACAGAAGTCCGTTATGCTGATTTAGTCCGTTGCGCGAGGGGGACTGTATTTAAAGCTGGTCTGTTTTGGCACCAGATGTCCGTTGTGAGGGGGTCGACTTTATTGTATGAGAATTATTATTTTTATTTTTTACTGTATAGTAGTTCGTCATTGTAACGGGATTTGACCTTAATGGAAATTACTGTGATGAGATTTGAACGTGATGCATTTTCATAAGATAGAACTTTCTGTTTGTTCCTTATACAGTATATCGTGTGAACGGGAAGAAGATGCTGTATTGGAAGGTACTCGCATTATGCAAGGGGGCCGCATCCCCTGCAGAATAACGCATTTCCGCCGGCCCGGGGATTCACGTGGCACCCGCGTGGTTCCCTTTGGCGGTCATTCGCTGGAAATTTCCGCCATTCGCGACGCCAACAGGACTACGTATATACTGTGCATGAGGAGCCATTGCACGCAGAGGTCAGACATATTTATTTCTTCCTTCAGTCGTCTTTCAGAGGGTGTCCGGACGTTGCTTTTTTTTTGGTTGCTATGTATACGAGGGTTGTCCCGGTTGGACGCGACCTCGGATATTTTTGGAGTAGGTGTGATTGAAAAATAAAAATAAAATAATATTGACATAGCCCATGAAGTTCTAGGGATCTGAAATTTTTTTTTGCCAGATCTTTAAAACAGTTTTCCAATTTACTGTGTGGTGCTGATGAGTGAAAACTTTCCAGTTACAGCCAAAGTTCTCCATGGATGTCACAGGGTGCCAAAAATGTAGGGTACTTTCCTGTTATCTCAGTACCTCATTCCTAGACTGCACTACCATCAAAAACTTTCCAGTTACAGCCAAAGTTTTCCATGGATGTCACAGGGTGCATAAATCTTTAGGACAAGTTCATAATCATGACGACCTACCAGAAACTGTGAATTTTATTTTTCCACATTCTGCTGAAACTGATTTTGGGAGGCGTTAATTAAAGTTAGGTTAGGTCAGATTATGTTAGTTACAAATATCTTTTAACTAACATAACCTGACCTAACCTTACTTTACCTAACTGCCTCCCAAAATCAGTTTCAGCAGAAACCCAAAGAAAGCAGAAACTGATTTTGGGAGGCGGTTAGGTGAAGTTAGGTAGTATGTACTGAGATAACAGGAAAGTACCATTTTTCCATACTGTATTTAAAGTCCCTACAACCACCAGATTGCTTTTGCAGATGCTATGGCATTAAATTACTTTGAATTCCTCAACACAAGACCTCAGAGCCAGACACATGGTATGCAATAAGATGTACAGTATATAGAAACTTTCTAGCTTCCGGTTAGAAAAGTAAAACAGTGAATTTGCAGAGGAGCTTGAAAAATAATACAAATGTGTCTCTATCAAAAATTCGAGAAAGGGAAAAGCTTGTAAACTCAAATTGGATGCAGGACTAACAAATGAAATCAAGGGAAAATCCGAATGGATTCCATGCGTAAGTTGATTGGATACTTCAAAAAAATTTCACCACTTCTGTATTCTAAAGTATATATAGTAAATTAATGATGTGTACTTTGAAAGTGGTACAATCGTAAGGAAGATTATTCAACTGCACGAGAATACCGCAATATAATAAGATTTTTTTTAATATATACATAATATCGCGTGCCAACGGCCATCAGGTGCACTATGGCTACTACAAGTAAGGCATATGCCGTACCACATCATTTGAAAAGCTCTGTTATGTTAAAGTACTTGGAAAAAGTCCGAGTTTCCCGGAAGGCAACCCGTTTTGTAAAAAATTGGAAACCCAAGCGATTTTACAAAAGTCAAGGTTATCATTGTTCCGGAAGACCTCAGGAAGCTGGTTAGTTCACGTCATTGCAGAAATCGATCTATTCTCGTCAGCAGAGGGGCCACCAGCAGAAGTCGAGAGAGCCACGAATCACGCATGTGTCCAGCAAAGTGTCACGCGTCGGAAGGGATCGGATGTCACGCTTCAGAAGGGGTCTCGACACGATCGACATCGAAACGCGCGGCCGTGACGCTGTCTCAAGGCTCTTCCTGACTTCTGTCGGAAACGCTGTGCGTCATTTTTCGAACCCCGACCCAGGAATTCAGTTGTTTAAAAAAAATGAATATTAATAAATCATTGCCTTATAAGCTACATTAAATATAGGAAACAAATAAGAAACTCTTTTTTTCTTGAAAAGACATTTTTCAATCGGAAAATGCATGCGTTGGTTTCGAACCAGATCTTGAACTATTTAGAAATGAAAATAGGTTTACCTTCTCTCAATCGGAAACGAATTCGAAATTTTTCTCTCTTAAGTGGGTATTTTCCGGGGAAAAACATGCTTCAAACTTCTTCAAACCACGACCAAAATGTTTCCTGAATATGAATATTACCGTAGCTCAACGGAAAACAAATTATAAATACTTTTATGGATAGTATTTACCATCAATCGTACATCATTAAAAAATCAGACCCAGAAGCTCTTTCTTGATATTTTTACTGTATAGTACTGTACCTTAGCCCAATCGTAAAAAAATGAAAGGTTTTTTATTGAAGGGCGTTCCTCAGTCGGAAATGCGGTAGGTTTTTTTTTATACAAACCCAAAAATGTTATTTAAATAATAATGTAACTGGAAACAAATCCACAAATTTTCGAGTATGAGAAATTATTTACATGGATTTTTGGGTACATCCGCAATCAAAACGAATGACATACGCATTTCAAATATACTTATAAAAGTTTTAAAAATTACAATATCGGCGGTTTTATTGGTGATGATGCTAATGGGAATTCTGAACACGTTATTCTGTCATTAGTTCGTTGTCCGAGTCCGGGTTTCTATCGACGGGTTTCGTCAAGTACGCAAATGAATCATCTTCCCTTTCGTTCTATTATAGGCAGGAATCTTCACTATATGAAACATTGGCAAAAAAATATTTTCAAGGGATACTGAAGTGTTCAACAATCTTTGATTGTTCCCCTGATTATCTTTTTTTAAATTGAGATTGTATAAATGTTTTTCGATTAATTTTTTTCATAAACTTCCCATAAACTCACTGAGTGCAGAAAGTCACATGAATATGAGGAGTGGCGATCATGATTTTTTTGTTTTCATATTCGCATGTTAAATTGCGTTACTTGAAAACTCATTAGGCGGCACTGAAAAATTACGGCAATAATTGATTCACAGAGAGGAATTTATCACAGAATATTATTGCCATCAGGCCTCACAACAATATTAATGATTGATGCATGGGTCGCTAAAAAACAGCAGATTTATCGCTGTATAGAATGAAGTTGTTTTCCATGTCTCTTCTCCATTCCCCTTCATTAGCATGACACAATAATTAAGAAGATAAGCAGTCTACGATTTTTTTTTAGTGATTTTTCAGAAAGTTCCAAATTAGGAATAAGTTTCTTTATTGATCCTCACTAAGTTGCTGAATTCCTTTCTGTGATAAACAGGGCATTTTTTTACTCAAGCGAAATTCATTTTTTACGCACCAGAAAATTCCAGTCGAGAATTTCAACATCTGAATTGAGAGAAAACAAAAGCGATGGAAGACATGAAAAATTCATCGATATTTCTTCCGCACCATTATTTTCGTCGACCTCAGTTCATATTATTCGGTTCACCCACGCGACAGAAATTGCGCAACCCTATAGTCGTGTTGCGACTACCAAAGCTTTTATTCTAAACATTTTCATTATTGCCCAATTTTTCCGCATGTTTTTTTTTTTTCTCGGGTGGAAAAGTTCAGCAGACTTCATGCTGAGAATTCTCTGAAGGCTGAGGGAGATGTTAATTGCTGGGCGTGTGAGCTCTTGTGCATGTTCCCTGTGATACCAAATGGGCTTCGTACCATTTATAAATTCATTCTTTTTTTTAACGAAGTTCTTCATAATTTTTTCGAGTTTTAAAATTGGAACAATGGTAAGCGTTTTCGAAAAGAAAGAAAACTGAGGTTATTCCGTCATTAAACAGATTGTGCAACGTCGTACTTAATATTCACTTTGCTTCATTTTTCCCGAAATAGAAAGAAGTGCAAATGAGATTCATTTTTCAAGGTAGAATAAAACGAAAATAGTGGAAAAAATTAATAAAATTGATGAAGCCAAGGAATCGTGTTCTATGCATGAGGCAAGTCTGAGAAAAATATTCAAAATTGTATTTTAAATTGAAATGCTCGTCGATAAGCATAGAATACGGTAGAAAAAACATGCAATAAAAATTGTCCAAAACAAGACAGAAAATAAAGATTCCAATATTGTGATTCTTCGAAGAAATGAATTATGATTTCGAGGATCAACCGGATTCAAAATTCCCGTATTCACACACATTTCGTTCCCCTTTTATTTCCAAAAAATTTATATACAAGGTTTTTCTCAAGTCGTGCCATTTTACAGAATCGAGGTAAACGTTTTTCGGAGGTAATTACTGTATATTGTCAAGTTGATACGACGACCACAGAATGAATCAAAGATTCGCAGAAAGTTTTACATTCACCAAGTACAAATGGAATCGCTTAAAGTAAAATCAATAACGGAAAATTGGCTTGCATACTGTACTTTTTTTAATGAAATTTGCGTTCGTCGAACATATTACTGTTTTACTGTTGAAAAATTTTCACACAGCAGCTTGAGAAAATTATGCACTGAGGTTCTGTCGAATATTTTTGCTGTAAATTTTCATGCGTGCAATTCGCTTTTGAAAAAGGTCACCAAATTAAATGCTTTCAAGCTATTTGTCACGGCTGAAATAATTCCACGGAAATCCCTGAAATATTATTGGCTGACCTTTAAGGAGAGACAAGTACTGTAGTAGTTCCCGTTGTCTTGTCATATTTACCCTTGGGATAATCAGACGATAATGAGTCAAATAACAACACAAATGTCCAGTTCTATAGCATCCAGTCACGTAAAAAAAATACGTGACTTGAAGTTCCTTTCGCATTGCTCGAAAATTCTCTCTTTTTTGTTAATTCTTTCGTATTCTTTCGTAGAATTTTCCTCGATAAAAAATCTATGATAAGTGGTCAGGATGAAATGCCAACATGGAGAAAATGCCGGGGAAGAAAATACCAGCGAGATTCAATGCCAATGAAAGATGGTGGTTCTGGGCCAAGCAAATTTTTTTTTTCTGCATCCGTTTTTTTTTAAAGCTACAAAGCTCACATCTTTTAGCCCCTCGGAATACAAAATGTCTTACTTCTATATTTTAGTTTTGGCTGCTCCCTGTTTAACACTTGAAATTAATATATTCCGCAAGAAAGGAACACGCTGAAATTCCGATGGAGCAAACAAATAAAGCGATGTTCTGCTTTCAATCAAGTTGAAAAGCAAATTTCATCTCTAACATATATTTGTACACATTTGAATAAGTCACAGGTTTAGAGAGAGCCACGAAACTAGCCCACTTCATAATTTTTTTCTTGTTTTTATAGTACGTAATTGAAAAATGTTTGTTGGTTTTTAACTCTGCCTGTTAAAAAACAGCAACTTGTTTTAGTGTAAATTATTCGTATCTGCGGATGATTCAATTGCTGAGAAAGCCACAACATGCATCTCTGTGAGTACGGCATTATTACGGAATTTATTTTTTTTAGCAATGAAATAATTTAACAAAAGCCTGCGAATCTAAATAATCTCTGACTGACGGGAGATAAATTGACTTCATCTCGTTGTATTTTCTCGGGTCAATACAAATGATCGCAAATGTTCTGCGCAGTTTACCGTGATTCAAAAAAATTAAATTTTTCGTTCCTTCTCATGTATATATAAATTTTTTTTTTTAGTACTGTAGTTGGTAAATTGGATGATTCAAATGCTGAGAAAAACAGAAAACTCACCTCTGTGAATCGGGTACAATACTATTATTTCATGCAGCAATGGAAGAATTTGACGGAATGCCTGGACATCTTGGTTTGACCTTTCCGAAGATTACTGTTATTCTTCTCGAGATATTTTTCTCCTCTTCATAAAATTATTGAAAAATTGATGCGCTGTTTTCCGCGTGAATTCCAGAAAACTCAATTCTCGCCTGATGGTTTCACATGTGTTGAAAAGAGAAAGTCGTTTTCTGGAAAACTATATTCGTATCTGAGGAATTGCGGATGATTCAAAATTACGGTGAGAAAGGCACGAAAGACGGTATTTCATCATATGCAGTGAGACCCCCACATGTAGACAATACGAAATACAGACAATTTGACATAGGGACACTTATTTTCCCATAAAAAACTATTACAAAAGGCCCAACATGAGGACAGTGACTCAACATAGGGACATTTTGTGAGAAAATTGCAAATAAGTTGCAGGCCTAATTACAAGAAAAAGATATTTCCGACCCTAAAATTGCTGTATAAGAAAAGTTCTCAGGCACTTCCCTCAACAATTTACCATCCATTTAGCTAATTAAAAAAGTACCTCCAACATAGAGGGACTTCCTTCTCACTTTTTCACTTGAATGTTATTTTTACAGAGAATGCCAACATTTCTACACGCTGTACAGAGGTATCAGTATTCAATTCCCCAAAAGTCCATATTGTGTTCAAATATATTGATTGAATCAGTTTAAATTGGGAGACAATTTTTATTTTCATGGAATTATGGTGAGTATTTTGTCCATAAAACATCAATTAAAAATTAAATGATGTAAGTCTAAGGGAGAATGAGGCTCGACTTAGGGACATTTCGACTATAGGGAAACTCTTGATGTACCAATTACGTCCGTATCTCGGGTTCTCACTGTATTATGATGCCGTAATATTACTGTACTGTATAATAATATGAGTATATGTATATATATATATTTTTAGCTGTAATTAAATCAATAAAAAGCTTTGGAATCTGGGACTGACCTTTCAGGAGGGAAACGTAGTTCTTCTTGTCGTCTTTGCCCTTGGGATATTCCCAGTCGATGTCGAGCCCGTCGAATTTGTGCTCGCGGAGATACGCCAGCGCACTGAAGATGAAGATCTGCCTGGCGTACCGAGTCTTGGACATGTCCTTGAATTTCTGCGTTCCGAACGACCACCCGCCTGCAACAGACCGAGACCCAGGATTATTCAGCAGTTGCAGAAACACACACACACTCAGCAAACAAACATGAACTGCATCACCATCACCTATATATAGCTTTCGAAAATTCTGTGTTTTTTTATATTTATTTAAAAAATAATCGTATGCATTGAACCTTGATAAGTCGCACATCTCCAAGTCGAATACAGTACTTCCTCACGTCAATTTTGCAATTTCCTATATGTCTGCAGTCCCGTATAGAAGCAATGCATTAGAAACATCCCTAAACTAAAAGGCTCCCCTCCCTATGTATAAACGTGCATATCTTAAATTTTCTGGAGCTGCCTATTATTTTACAGACGCTGGAAAAGGAAGTGCAATTAAACATAACCATTTTTTTAAAGAATTTAAAGATGAATTTGACAAATGAACCCGTGCCTCCAAATTCAGTATTTCAACAACTCATATATGAAAGCAATTCAAGGCCCTGAATATCACCAATATAACGATTTTCTGTACAGTATTTCTTCTTTCTTCCACAAAACAAATTGCTTCTGTCGTTAAGTCTGAGTTTTTTGCTTGTCCCTCGAAGTTTTAATCGAATGAATTTCAACACATGGCTGAAGTGGTTGCTTTCTGTCATGTTAAAAAAAAAAAACATGTTCTTCCTTAAAACGGATTTAAATTTCTTCAGTGACGCACTTTAAAGTTTAAAACATTTATTTTTCTGGTGCGCTGAATAACGCCGTTTTCTTTTTAAAAATATTTTCCGAATCGAAACCAAATGATGATGGCGTAGATTTTATCACGGACTGTAGAGGCATTGCATGTCTTCACATAATATCGAAGAGTGATATTTTCCGTATGAATTGAATTTATGAAAAATTAAAACTAGAAATAGTTTTACAGATTCTACTTGACGTTGGCAAAAAATCGTATTTGATCGGAATTATTTGTAAAAAATTTCGAAAGCGGGACATTTCGCTGATGGATGTGCTTGAATAATACCATTCGGGAAATGACGTCATTTCTGTCGAGAATGAATGTAACAATTGATCTCTATTTTTGCCGATTTTATTCAAAATGCAACTATAAACTTGGATTTTCGCAAATATTCGGTAATACAGTACAGTAGTTGGGCGCATTTTCGCTCAGGTTTCCACTCGTTAATTTCAAACCTTTTTTTTTAACAAGGAGAATATGAGAATACATACACGTGAGTGTCCAGCCTTTTATCGTCCAAAATTCGAAGCATGAAAGCAATTTCCAAATCTTCAATAAACGTGAGCTTTCGGGAATAATAAACGACAATCTCGACATGAATGATGCAATTCTGATGCGCTCGGCTGGAAGTCCAGTGTACATCCAGCTGTTGGCATATTTTTGGCAGTAAAATCATAATGCAGCATTTTGTAACATTTTATGGCATTTTAATTTCCAATCCCATGTCAGCCATGAGATAAAAAAATTCAAAAATCCTGAAATCTACACCGTACTTCGGACGCATGCCTGACGCATCGAATAAATATAGCAGAGTAAACAAGAAAATAATGTCGTTACCAAAAATGGCTTTCGGTTTTCATGACTGTAAACAAAACAAAAAAGCATTACTGTGATTTATAGAATACACAAGTCTCTATTTGAATCGTCTTTATTGTAGTCTTTCGCTTGATGGAAGGAGATTATGCGATGGTTGCAATGACCTCGTAGCAGTTCGTCGGTGGACCGTGACGAAAAAGACTGGGGCAAGAATCGGTTATGCACTTTCCAAGGGTGAACTGAGTTGCCCAAGAACAAAAAAAATAAAAAATAAATACGCCACACAAGTGGATTTTCCCCCCTCTCTTTTTGGCTTATTTATTAGAATAAGTCCCATGCATCGTAAATCCTAACAAGATCGTTTCCATTTGCAGCAAGTAATGCAGCTTGACGAAATTTTGTCAGAATTTTCAAGTACGGTATTAAATGACGATTTTAGCTGTGGATGTCTAAAAGCGAGATTAATCTCATTGATCAGTGATAAAATTTACCTAATTGAGTGAGAATCTTAAATTTAGGTTTTTGGGGTATACGAAATCTACATTTTCTACGAAACATTTCTTATTCAGGAAAACAAAGGCAGTCTATGACGAGATTGAAAAACGAAAGTAGGCTTCGATTAAAAGTGAAAGTTTTCTTGAGTCATTAAAATTAATACAGTACTTTAAATATAATAGACGCGTACCAGTGGAACATTAAAGTGAAAATATGCCATAAATACTGATGCAATTGAAAAAAAATTGAAATCAAACGCTCTATTTCCATCCTAAAGCGAGAAAAATTTTCACAGAAGCAAAGAGTTGAATAATTTCAGATAATTATCCAAAGAGGTTGATCAGTAATTTTTCTATTTGCTTTGTAGAAAACGCTTCAAAAAACTAGTTCGTATACTCAAGCAAAAATTTCCCTAACAATCTAGAAAAATTAGGAAATTTAAATCGGATGCACAATAAACTTAACCTCTACTTGTATTAGATCCAGAATATATAGAATATTGTACGTAATATAATATTCTGTATCCAGAAAAAAACCCTCGGGTTCACGATCTCGAAGCTAACCTAAATTTTTCGCCATCGACTTGTACGGAAGATTTATGGAAACCATAATTCGCACTTCCAAAAGTACCATTCAAATATTATTCATGAATAGATTTAATTCCCACCTTCAAGATGACCAAACTCGTTTTCAAGCAACAAAAAAAATCAAGCAAGTGCTCGAAAATAAAATTCGAATCAACAGCAGGTTTCAGAATTATGAAAAACTCTCACAAAGCCCGAATATTACCTACAATATTATTATTTTTTACCTTATAACTATTTTGGCCGAAATTGTCGTGGAAGATTTTCAATTTTTCCCCCCAAGAAATACAGCATTTATCACGTTTCCTGTAGGAAGATCACGCCAAGGTTTTTATGGTTTGACAGAGCTGTAATAATAGCCTCGTAAGTTTCTCAGGGAGTAGAAATTGAATATCACGCTTGTGAAATACAGTAGCGTGTACAAATCTCAAGGTCTTTCTGTTTGAGGTGAAATATACATCCCTGAACATTCCATTAAAAATGGAAAATACATGCGCGAAATCTTATAATACCTGTATAAAAAGGCTAATCCTAAAGTTCGTACGAAGGGTCCTCCCTTTTTCAAATATCTGTCCGTACATTTTTTCAGGTAAAATAGACCGCATTGAATACTTAATTTTGTGGAATTTTTGTAACACACTTCTGTGAAAGTGGGAATAAATTTAAAAGACACTTTTTAGGCATGGAAAATATTTTGAGAAATAAGGTTGATATTTTTCGGCAAAAAATTGATTTTCTATTTTTTTGATATCAGTGGATGACCTTCTTTGTTAAAACTCAGGACACGTGGGCCGAACAAATAGAAAGACAGAATCGTCCATTCTGAAGAAAACTTTTCCCATTGTTTCGTTTCCCAGCACTTTTGATAATACGACCTGAATTCAATTGAGTTCTCAAGCATATTGCCCAGTTTACAACGATTTAAAAATATGCAAATAAATTTCAATCAACGTTTTCCAAAAGATTCGGAAATTTCATCAATGTTTCTCGCAGGAATTTCACCGTGACTTTCGCACCAACTGTACACGTGAAACATTTTCATTGGGGGAAAATTTGCGGAAGTCTCTGCTGACAAAATGTTGGCAGGGAAAGAAGATAAAATTGACACCTCACGAAACAAAAGCGACAAAGAAAATGTTTCTTCGTCATTGTTTTTCATATCCGTCATTTTTTCCTGCCAGCAATTTCGCCTCTTCTTTTCTCTACGAATAAGTTCCTTTGCTATTGTCTGCGACATTCGTGGTTCACTTTTTGCCAGAAAACTGAACAAGATTACTTTCTCTCGCGAAAATAACTAAATCGAATTTCACTTCACTCCCCAAATCACGTCTCTTATGCCTTTTCTCTCAATTAGAGACGATGATTAAACAGTAGAATCTCATCCATCACAATAAAGCGTTCGGGACCGTAAAAAAAAAGCTTTGCTATGAACGGGAATTCCCTAAAACGAAATTAAAATGCCATTGTTACTGATGAAGACTGGGACCAAGAAAAAAATCCTTGCAACCATTAATTCGTTCTAAAGAGATTCTACGGCAGTTGTAAATCGACGAAGCAAGAGCAAATTGCACGAGAAATCATGATAACACATTCATCGAAATTAACTTATTAATTTCTACGTGCAAACCTGCTTCACTCCAAGTCGAATACCTTCGTACACAATTTCTTTCCCCTTTCAACCCAGCCACTGGGTTCGAAACTCAATAAAAATGCTTTAAAAAAATTGAGAAAAAAAAGCTTGCCTACCCTTTTTTCCTCGGCCATCCTTTCGTATATATTCCCTACATTACGCCCATCGCCGAAGCATTGGAACGTGACGGCAACAAGGTAACTACGCAGTATGGGGACTAAAGACGCCGCAAGTTTTGGGCCAACCGAAAGAAAAAATAATGATATAAGAAGTGACGAAGAAAAAAGATAATAAAATGTCACTATTGCATAATGTGTGAGCCCGACCACGATGCGATAAAAGAAAGAGAGCAGGTGCCGAACGATGCCAACATCCCATACATGTTCCTTCACGTATGGGATGCATTGAAAAACGCGTTTCGACGAAAAACAAAAATATATATATATATATATCACGAAAACTCGTGATCTCGCTGTCACGACGTCGAAACCCACAATTAGCTCAGCTTGGGGGAGTAAAAAAAAAATAACAAAAACAGAAGAAAAAAATTTAAAAAAAAGGAGAGACGTTGGAGAAGAAACTTGCGGTTTGATGAGATCATGCTGTCATTCTTTCTGAAGAATTCACCTGTCTTGTCTTCATTTTTGAAATCCGCATTGAGATTTACTTATAGCTTCGGAAACTAAATAGAATAAATGCATCTCAGCGCTTTTTATTAATAAAACTCAAACGTGTGATTCTTTTTTAGCAGAACGCAGTTCCATCAGGGCCGCTTCTGTATCATATCAGGACTAGAAAATCAAGTACTTAGTTCTGGATGAGTATAGAAATTTTATCATCAATTTTTCCATGTCCATTCTAAATCTTGGAAATTCTTTGCAGTCGCATGCCACGATCCACGTACCAAAAAGTTTTGCAGATGTTGTATAGGCAATGACTTTACAAATCTTTATAAATGAAGCTCAGCGTTGGGATTCGTTCAAAGCAAAATTCACGCTTTGGAAATTTTGAGAGTTGACAGTTCGTTTTTGTAACAGGATTATAGAAAATTAATTTCCTTAGCACTATGTATGAGCATAAAGTCGCAATCATAAATTACTTCACGTCGATTCTACATTTTGAAAATTCTTCTCAATCTAATGGCAATTTCCAAAGACGGAAAATTTTGAAGATTCTGTATGAGCAAGATTTTCAATAAACATTTATGAATGAAGCTTGACGTTGGGATACATCTTCAACAAAATTCCCAATTTGAAATTTCAATGTGTTCCAATAAGGACCGTTTTTGCAACAGAAATAGAAAATTTAATTGATTATCCTTCCATATATGAAATGAATTCTATCATACCTTATTCCAACTCAATTCGAAATGCTGTAAATTCTTCTGCCTAACTTCAGCTGGTATTAGATACAGTTGACCTCCCGAAGTCAAATTTTTTCCAATCCCTGTCTGAATTCTCTTACAAAATATTGTCTTGAAAAACTTCCTAACTTGAACATTTTTCCTCTAAAACCTCCATTATTCAATTTCTTTAGGGCTTCAGGCTATTATTTTAATGAAACAGGAAAGAAAAAAGTAATAAATTAAATTTGATGTGCTTTCAAAGGATGTGACAGACTAAATTGGGCAAACGAACCCCGCCTGTTTCAAAATTTAGTGCCCTGTCAACTCACTTTAGAAGCAATTTTAGGTTCAGAATATCTCAGTGTACAATTTAGCGCAGTTTTTCAATTTTTCCCACGATAAAAAAGCTCGATTCCATAAGCCAAACATATATGATTCTTTTTAACTCAAAACCTGCCAAAGTCAATTTTTGGTTTGCTGGTCCCTTGAAATTCGACTTATATAGAGGTTCAACTGTACCATATTTCTTGCAGATAGACTCTAAAAAAAAGATGCGGAACATCGTGCTCTGTTTTGAACAGCAAACTTGAAATTCGAGTCAAATCTCGAAAAATGCAGAAATTCCACTTCGATTGTACTGGATAAATGTACAGTAATTCTTTAAATGACATTCATGAGATCTGAAATGGTGTTCAATCTGGATTCTTGGATTTCCTCAGCATCTATACACGCGTAAACGCTTAGATTTCGACCAAAAACTACCGGAAGATGTGGAACTTGCCTGAATACAAAAAATGTTTCCAGATTTAATCAAACGGACGGGTGTGTTCAGGCATATACAATTTGCAACTTTGGAAAAAATCACAGTTTCAGGGTTTTTTGTCAGATATGCTTTCATGCATTGTCACGCTTTTGTGTACCGAAAGGCTGTACAGCATTCGAAAACAATAATGAATAAATTAAAATGATTGTTTTTTCTATTATTTTTTGGCCACAAAAACGACGAGGGTCGCATTTTAACTCGAAATTCTAAGAAACAAAAACAGTTTGAAGCATGTCTAAAACAGAAGCAGCAGAGATTAACTCAACGGATTCAGCTCCAGAATAGTTCCCAGCAAAAATGAAAAACCTGAAGCAACAATAAAAAAAAAACTTTAAAAAATACGCCGCGTTTGTGGAACTAATTTCTTTATCTTAGAAAAAAAATTCTCTGCCTCCAATCCTTTCCTAAATTACCAAATCACGAATTATTTCCCTTTTTTGTTGTCCAAGCCGGGCAAAGCGTGATTAATTCTCTTCCTCACGAAAGTCATGCAATGCAAATAAACCCCCGGCAAAATGCCGGAAGCTATAGAATATTCTCCCCATTTAGCCCGATTTGAGGGGAAAAAACTATGAGAAATTAAAAAAAAGAAAAACCATAGAAAAATCCTTGATTCCGAAGACCCATTATTAATCACCATCAAAAGAGGCCCCTCCGAGGCAAAAGTGGTTCCTTTTGAACCAGCGGCATTTAATCACGAAACCACCATTTCCTGGTCCCCGGCCGCAGGGGGACAACCAATGAAAATAGCACGACTTCAGCATAACACGTGTAATGAGAAATTGTCCTTTTGAAACCCAGGGAATTGAAACCTCGGGGGGAGAAGACATTTAAAACAAAAAGCTTTGAAAAAGAAAAGCAACGGATTTCCCACGCGGTTTCCGCAAGTTGTGCACCTGTTACACGCGTATCTCGTCAAAAGTGGCGAAATAATTTTTTTGAACACAAGGAAAGGAAAAGAAATACACAACAGGGATTGAAAACTTGACATGACTCGACTCATCGTCGTGATTGCAGTCATCAACTTTTGCATTTCATGCGTGGAACAAAGCCCCCCTCATCCTGGAAAAAAAAACTACAGGATCTGAAGTTTATTTTCATTCTGATGAAGCAACAGGAGTTTTGAAAATAATAACTGCAGCAAGATGATTGTTTGGCTTTCGTGACGTCATTTTGAGGGAAGAACAAACGACGTTTAGCATTAAGTCAGGTTTGCATGAGCCTGGACGAAAGAAAATGAGAGCATCCAGGAAAATTTTTAACTTTTTGGTCCAAAAAATTATATCCTATAATAGTTTTACCATTTTCAAGACGAGAAAAAAATATCTTCGCTTTTATTCGACGGGTGGAATAACCTTTTGTTTCAAAAATCGGGCTTTACGATGAGTTTTCTCGTCATTTATTCAAGAGAATGCTAATAATAACCTCGGTAGTTGACCAAAGCCAATGCCAAACATAGCTCAAGTAAATCAGCAACGTCACATGCCAAAAGTATGAAAGGAAGCAAACCTCATTAATCCATTTTAATGGAATGAAGACTGACTGAAGTAAAATTTAACATCAGAATTCCTGATTTGTCGTTAGACTCCTTATACCTTTAATATTTTGAAATTTTGAAGATTAGTGAACTATTTATTCGATGTTTTTTGACAGGTGAAATAACCAGTTTGAAAATCTGGCTTCACGAGGAGCGTTTTCATCATTTTGACAAGATGATTCTGTATTTATTGAACAATAACCCCGGTATTTGACCGAAGTCGATGCCAAAAATAGCTAAATTAAATCAACAACGTCTCATGCCAAAAGTATGAAAGAGCATAAATTTCATTATTCTATTCAGCTCAAAAGTGGAAAGAAGGCATACTCAAGTGAAATTGGTCATCAGAAATTATTGTATGTCCTTAGCAATCTTATTTTACAATTTTGAAGAAGAGTGAGATTTGATTCCACAGGTGAATAACCAGTTTTTCAAAAAACAAGGGGCTCAACAATGGCTTATTTTGACCCAAGAGAATGCCAAATTCTTTGAAAAATAGTAACCCCGGAAGTCGACCAAAATCAATGCCAAAAAAAGTAGCTAAATTAAAATCGACAATGTTACATGTCAAAGTATGAAAGGATGTCAACTTCATTATTCCATTTTAATCAAACCTGGAATGAAGACAACTTCCTTGAGTAAAATTGGTCATCAGAATTCATGAGATCCTCTCAATAAAAGCTCAAATTTTCAACCATTATACGTTTACTGTGCAACAAAAAATTGTGCGGAATTTTCTCGCGGTCCCTCTATGAAACAAGGCGCCAAATTGGAGCCGAAACTGTAATCCAATTGGCGCATCACCGGGATGCGCCGACACAAACAAAAGTTAAAACCAATTCCCGCAAAAGGGGTATCCTGAAATAAAACGCGAAACGAATTGGCAAAACAAAGACCCTTGAGGCCAAAAAAGGAGAGCGATCCCCGGAAACGGGATAAAACAAATTGCCGAAAAAGTCGGCGCCACCCTTTTGACAGGGGGACATCGACTCCTCTAAAAACTCGGGGTCATTCGACCCCTCAAGACTTCGCAAAAACACAAACCAGCTGTCAAGAAAGAGACGAAAAATCTCGTCTCNTCGATGCCAAAAATAGCTAAATTAAATCAACAACGTCTCATGCCAAAAGTATGAAAGAGCATAAATTTCATTATTCTATTCAGCTCAAAAGTGGAAAGAAGGCATACTCAAGTGAAATTGGTCATCAGAAATTATTGTATGTCCTTAGCAATCTTATTTTACAATTTTGAAGAAGAGTGAGATTTGATTCCACAGGTGAATAACCAGTTTTTCAAAAAACAAGGGGCTCAACGATGGCTCATTTTGACACAAGAGAATGCCAAATTCTTCGAAAAATAGTAACCCCGGTAGTCGACCAAAATCGATGCCAAAAAGTAGCTAAATTAGAATCAACAACGTTACATGTCAAAGTATGGAAGGATGTCAACTTCATTATTCCATTTTAATCAAACATGGAATGAAGGCAACTTCCTCGAGTAAAATTGGTCATCAGAATTCATGAGATGCTCTCGATAAAAGCTCAAATTTTCAACCATTATACGTTTACTGTGCAACAAAAAATGTCGAATGAGCCAATATATAATCCCTTCCATCCCGAACGGATCATTCCATCACATTATTTATTTATTCCTATACTCAATCAGCGATTCAAATCACGGAAAGCCTTCGAAGTTGGGATAAAATGAAAGATATGCCCTTGAGGCTCACGTTCTCTTCCTATATATAGCATCGAATTGGCTGAGTCACTTCAAAAATAACCAAGTCCAAGAAGAAGAAAGAAAAAATTATGCAAAAAAATATGAAAATGATACTCACCGATGGCAAGAAGTGTCTTGAGCTCAGGATTAGCTTCCTTGAGCTTGGCGATTCTTTCGTAGAGGCCGACTTTGCCATCTTTCGTCTCATCGTTGCCTTCGAAGGAAGCTAATTTGCCCTTCTTGAGCCAGCCGAAGGCGAAAATGACGTGGGTGCACAAAAACGGATCGATGTCTTCTGGCACGTATTTGCCGATTGTGGGCCGATACTGCGACCAGTTCGTGTAGTAGCAGACGATCTTGTACTTTTTGTCTGGGTCATCAACAGCTGAAATCATTTTTTCAGAGGAAAATCAAATTTTTTTATTGCTTCAAAAATTACGTGACAGGTTTTATTTTCAATGAGGAGTTCGAGGACCAAACGTTTCATCTTTTTCAAGATGCCGATGATCAGATCATCTCGAAAGTTTTGCAAGCATAATATTATTGTCTTCTACATTTTATTCCTAATTCCCATACTTGATTTTCATCAAATAAGTTTATAATGTGACCGGCTTGTGCAATATAATTGTACAGAATATGCTCATGCATTTTCGCCTTGATCATCCGCGGGGGTAAAGTTTATGTATCAATATCTGATGCTTCAAATTACAATACAATGTTTTTTTTTTCGATGAGGGCCTGAGGTTTATAATTTTCACCCATCAGCCACTATTTTATTTTCTTCCTTGAGAAATATTGACTGTGGAACAAGCGAATTCAGATGATCAGATTACCTCGAAAAATTTGAAAAAATAATATTATTGTCTTGTACATTTTCTTTCTCATTCCCATGCCCCATTTTCATCAAACAAGTTGAAATTGTGACCGGTTTGGGTAATATAGAAGACGATAATGTATTTTTTGCCTTGATCATCAGCAGCGGTGAAAATTGTGAAACGTGGAAAAGATTTAATCAATGTTTGATGCTTCAAAATATTGTAAAAGGTTATATGTTTTATGAGAGCCATTAGTTTCATAATTTTTACGCAGCCATGATTTTCTCTTCTTTTCTGGGAAGTATTGAAAGTGAGATCGAGCGATGATCAGATTATTCCGAAAAACTTTTAAAACATCGCCATTCTAATCCGCTCCATTTTCTTGCTTATTTCAACACTCTATTCGCATCGAACAGTCGATACTGCTGGAAGCGATTTCGTGCAATTTACACGAAGATTAAAACCTCAACTTCGGTTTCCATTCGAAGCGGGTAAAAAATTAAAAATAGGCATTTCATTTTCAGAACAAAGGTTTATTCTATGGTGAAAGAAAAAATAATTTGATTTTCTGTATTATGAATTCGATTTCAGTAATCTTATTCTTCCCTCTGTTTCGCGAAGTATTCAAAGTGAAATTTAAAAAAGGTTTAGAATCGAAGGATCAAATCAAGCTGAAAGATGTCAAAATGATTTTTTGGCATGCATAAAATTTTCCCAATGCCAATTTCCACATTACAATATGTTAATTCCTCCTCTTGGCTCTACTACGAGACGTCGTTTTCTGCGCATGTCAACAATTCGGGGCGCGAAATTGTGAATAATAAATTGAAAAGTAGCTAGAAATTTTATCACGTCATTTATCCATCACTAAGCCATCTGGAAAGGTCACCGCAGTCATGTCTTGTAAACTGGGTTCACCTCTTGATGGAATAGTAGAATTGCTCAGAAAAAACTTGAAAATATAATTTTTATCTTCACGAAAAAAAATTATTCACACAGCTGCAGAAAATTTCATACAATCAATCATGTCTTGCCTTTCTTTCCGGCACGAAACCGAGCAGAAATGAAGAACTGGAAAATCACAGGCATGCTACGAACAACGCCGAACGAAAAAAATCGATTTTCCTGGTCTTCCGAGAAAGTATTCCTTATATAGCATTTTTATATGAAATGACTGCGGTTTTCACAGAATTATTTTTACTTTTTTTCTCTCTGTCCAGTGTATCGCTCAGTGCGAATCTTTGATGCAGAAAAAAACAATCAACTCGCTTTTTGAAGCAGGTGAACAGAGGACATAAACGTAATATTGTCTCAATCGATACCAAACAGAGTAGAGTATGATCATTCGAACTGCTTTCAACAATACAGTACAATACATGAAATTTTCTAGACCATTTCGTTTTGCTGAATTCGAAATTTTGCCGCGGACTATTTTTCCGTTTAAAATTTGACATCCAAATAAATCCAAGGTATATAAGGTATATTCCGCACCAAGAAAATCATTTTTAAAAGCAGCATTTTACAAAGCAAATGTGCGGAGAATAAGGAGCTCAACCATAAAATATATTGACGAGATTCTTTAAATCGCATTGATTATGCTAATTTTATTTATCAGGGTATTTATTTGCCTAAAATGAGCTTCGGAGGAGACCAACACCGATTCGAGTTAGAACAAATAATGCGTCGTCTAATTTACTCGGGAGAGTTTTTCGTTAGAGATTTTTTTTTTTTTTGTTGCGTGTTGACAGATTGAAACTGTTTCGTATCATTTCATCGCACAACTTTTGTCATTATTGTCTTCTCATTTTTTCTTTTTGGCTCAAGAACTCACCGACAGTGGTGACGGGAGCGGCTTTGGTGCCGACGCCGCGACGCGTGACGGGCAGACGAGACCGCCGTCGCGACAGCACGTCAGCTGCTGGCAGACGTCGCCGCCGCGCCGCCGCCGCAGCAGCAGCCTGCTCGTCGTCCAGGCGGTTGCCAGGCGCCGCCGCATGGCGCAGCACTGACGACGCGGCTCCCGGGGCCAGGTCCACGTCACTGTCGACCATGGTGCCTGGCACGGCCTCGTGTCGCTCCCGGTTACGCGTCGTCGGACGGATTCGCACCTGTCGTCTCACGGGTTTGACTGTAAAATAGAAAAGAACAGAGAGAAATGAAATTTGAATTTTTTCAATTTTTTTTATATGAAAGGCTTTTTCCTGGTGGGAAGTCGTGTATCAGGAAATCAGGAAAAAATTGTGATGAAATTCCTCCCTATGAAATGTTCACGAAGATGAAGCTAATTTTCTTTTTTGGACATTGAAATCCCGCGTGAGCAGTTAAATGTTGAGATTTGTTTTTTGAATAAACTTACGGGGAAATCTCGTTACAACGAAGGCGTACGCCCATGAACATATCTTCGTTTTAACGAGAAATTTGTCATAAAGACATGTGAAGAACATTATTACTATTGAGGAGCGGAGCTGAAAAAAACGACTTGGTTGAAATCAGTAATTCAATATAACGAGAATCGTAATAACCAGATGTAGCTGTCCTCGCCAGAAAGATTTCATTTTAAGAAATCGGATTCAACTTATTGGCAGATCTGAATTTGAATAGCGTAAGTTCAGAAAAACAATTTTGATGAAGGAGGAAACGCTGTCGAAGGATTCATCGAGTCACAAAAAGGATTTTTCATGAGAAATCGAGGATCTTTTTTTTTTGCGAAATTTTTTTAATGCACTATCTATTTTTCGCAGTTTCATTGAATAAGGTGCTCATGGAGGCTTTTTGTGCAAATTTTTCCCGTCTTTTCTATCGTTAGATTTCACCTCGGGGCGATATGTGAGATGCGATCGAACACCGGGATCCATAACTTCCCCATTTTGGCAAGCTGAACAACAGCAACAGCAAAAAAATGTAACAATTGCAAGTTTTCCGACTGCCCGAACTCAAAGATTTTCAAATTCGTTCACGTAAATATTGAATATTTTCAAATTTAAATATAAATTAAAATTTTTGGATAATTTTTAAAGTATAGTAGGAAGTTACATATTTCCGACTGCCCGAACCCGAAGAATTTCAAATTCGTCCACGTAAAAACTGAACACTTTTAAACAAGGCTGTCCACAAATTGTTCCATTCTTTGGGGAATGCGCGGATCCGGAGACTCCAAAATCATGATTACAACTCAATCTCATTTGAAGCTTGACCCTCTATGGGAAAAGAGCAAGAAAAATACTGTATTCAAAAACTCAAGGGTACGACAAACATACATCATTATTCAGTACAATTTAAGATCTCACAGCACAGACACGTGGTTGAAAGGACTTACTCAAGGTCACGAAACATTTAAAAACAAAAAGAAAATATAACAAATACAAACACATGGGCGTCACCAAGATTCTTGTCTGAATATTTTAGGTACAGCAAAAATGCACAAGCCACAAAAATTCAATAATCCCCGGAAAAGTGGGACTCACACAAAGAAACGTTTCAAGTTTTCCGATAAAAAAAAAATGTGTGGAAAATTTGAACATGAAATTGTGTAGAAAAGGGATCCTAGCATTTTTATTCTCATCTGAAGGTAGACCATCAATCTAATTTCTGCTCATTAGATCCCAGACAATTTATATTTGATGAAACACGAATCGGACAAAATTCTGGTCAATTGAAAATAGGTGAAATGCTGCCGAACTTGACGCAGAAAATGTTGAAAGAAGAATCATTATGAGAACGCAAAGGCCATTAACTTCTTGGACGAAGCATGGATATAAGAGCTGTTTTACTAATTTCTTCCACAAAAAAGGATAAATGGAGTAGAAAAACCAACCATGAAGGACTGAAATGCATTAATTAAAAATTTAAATGGATTTAAAAACTTCAGAACTTCCAGTTTTTCGCAATAATTGAGAAGTAATCTCGCTCACATGCTAAAAAGAAATATGCAGGATTTAGTACGGGCGAAAAAAAAAACCTGAGGGATTCGGATCATTGAAGTCTTTTTAAATAATCTGCGTAAAGCCGTAAACCATCAGCCAAAAAAACCAACTCAGAGGAACATCATTAATCAATTATCCTGTAAATTGAGCTTAATTGACGATTCAAATTCAAAGATAATTTGTTTCTCTTCCAACGATGTTCCCATTTACAGTTTTATTTCTTCTGAAATGAGCATTACGACTTTTACGAGTTTTTTTCCTAGAAAATTATCAACCCGCTGTCTCAAAAAATTGAGAGGTTGATGCATGATATTCATCTTGAAAGGCTTTAGAGCACAGTGCAGCTCGTTATTATTTCTGTCATGTTATTTCAGAACACTTCGATCCAATATCAGATCGTCTTTATGTATTTTGGCAGGCTGACGGAGGAAAAAAATAATAATAACCCTGTGGCGGCAAAATATTTTCTGCGCAATTATCCTGGGAACGCTCGCAATTATTCTTCGATATAATTCAGGTCAATCTGAACGCTTCAGTAGCAAATTTGATAAGCTTTAATTCATACAATTTTCGATCTAGTCGTTTATGGAGGTCATGGTTGTATATATACAGTATATAAGCATTTGAACATTGAGTGATATTCAATAAGCTTTTCTCAAATTTTCAACAACGTCTCAAGCTTCAAGAAGACAATCATATTTTTCGTTTTTTTACGCTGGACGAGTACTTGACAAATGCAAACGGATGCCTAACGATCTGGGATTTTGAAACTTGTTCCTCGAAAAGCAATTCGTTCAAAAACGAAATCTGCGTAAGTCGCATCCTTGGTTTATTTCTGGGCTTTGACCTTCAAAGTACTGCTGTATATACAGCATTGTACGGTACAGGAACTTTATTTCCAATCAAACATGGCAGTCTTGACCAAAGGTCAACATTTTACTACTATAAATATTTATTCCTCTCTTCCGCTTTTTGTCACCGCACAGTATACAACACATTAAATTTCCGTGCAAATATCGTTTCAGGGGAGAAAATAAAACCACGAGCGTCTCATTTCGGATTTGCCCTTTTTTCCAGAAACATAAAATTGAAAGAAAGAAAAATATGAAATATTTTCTCACCCGGAGCATCGGCAGATTCTGTGCAGACGACGAAAGAAATCATGACCAACAAGGCAACGAATACCACGTTCATCTGCAAAAAAATGACATAAGAAAAACAATGGATCAAAACATTGATTAAATTGAAAGTCAAGAACGCCAATGATGCAAAGAGGTAAGGTATGTTTTTCGTTACATCCAAAAATACCGCAAAAAATCCGTAACAGGCTGTTTATATGTAAAAGGTTTAACTCCAAGCGAAAAATTTGCACATCTCTTTTCACTTCAAAATCGCACATTAAAAAAAAAAAACGAATGCTTCATCTTATGGTCAGCAAAACACAAATGTTCATCGTTCTGGGAAGGAATCGAAATGGCGAAAAGGAAAATACAATATACAGCTCTTCGGGTATGCGAAACAATCTTCATTTAAACTAATAACATACGAGTACTGTATAGGAGCTCCATAAAATATTCCAATGATCGTATCGATTTATAACCTGAAGTGTATGTAGAACTTTAAAAAAAAATTTCATATATAGATCCCATTAATTGGCGAAGGAAATCTCGTCCAAATTTTTCAATTCATTTTGCTCTCTAGAAGTTGAAAAATCGCACCTTTTTTTTAACATCTCGAAGCTTCATTATTGGTTCATTTTCCAGTTCTGGTTCAATAAAAAAATGCGAAGACAGTAATTTTACTGCAGAAAAGTATGCAAATGCTACTTAATTCATTATATAGCAGGTAAGCTTCTCCAAATAATTTTCATATGTATTATTTCTTGGTACATGCCTCTTACAAATATTCCGCTCCTCTTTTTTTAGTTGTGAGCCACCATTTAACGAATAAAAAATTTGGCTCAGTTTTCCTCGTATGTTGGTAATATTTTGCTTCGTAATGGTAATTTCGTAGGTAGTTGATGTTATATTAGCGTAGAGAGGTTAGATTGGCGATTTAAGTTATATAGGTATTTGAGTGAGGCTGGATAAAATTGTATAGCAATAGCAAGAAGACCCGAATTGCCAAATAATTTTTTTTTGAGAAAATCTGTGCAGAAAAACTTGTCGGAAATAGAGTTTTGGAGTGAAAGCAATCCACGACATTTTCTATTACCATTTTAACCCAAAATTAAATTGAGTAGAGCCTCTTCACAAAGAATCACGTCTTATATAATAATCGATTTCAACGAATCCTCGTGTCCCTGTCAAATAGCTGAAATATCATTTGAGTTAATTTCTAACGGAGCAGTTTTACTGGCCTCAACGGTTTTGCTGTAACAAGATTTTACAGCACATGATATAGCATTAAAATATTGCATTAAAAATACTGTAGAATCAAAAAAAGTTGAACAATACCTTGAAGATGAAGCGGATGTCTCCTTGGATGAAAAACAAAAAGGCGGCAAAAACTGCGCCGTGCACACGCAACACTCGAAAATCACTTCCGAAATCGCGGTTTTGTTTCCCTGCTCGTATTTCACTTCATTTTAAAAGGGGGTTACAACTTTTTAAACGTATTCCGAAAAAATAAAAAACACCCACGACGGAAAACCAGACAAAGGATCAATCGTTGATCAAAAACTCAGCATCCCAGCATCGAAACACGATCACGGCTCGTGATTCCAACACCTGCAACAAAAACAGACGAAAATTTTTTTTGTCAAATTTCACAACATTTAAATCATGGCAAAAAATATCACACATTTTAGGAAATAAAGGTACGGTACTACAGTACTTTTCCCTCAGGGGAAACCTCGTAATGTTTTCCTTGAAAAAAAAATAATAGGCGGAAGAAAAGGGGTTCCAATAGCTTTTTTTTTTTTTTTTTTTTTACGAATCGCCGAAGAAAATGCACCGAGACTTCACGCTTTCACAAGCCGTCTCTCGGAAATAAATGCAGCTTTCGCACGAACACGCCGTACCATTGTTTCAACCTTGCTGTGCCCTCCTTTGTTTATGTGCCTTTAATTCAAGTCCCATATTGTCCAAATGAAATAAAAAAGAGAGAGAGAGATTTCACTCGAAAAGTAATCTTCTCTGCCTAATTCATCCACTTTCAGTCCCAATGGACGCGAGAAAAGAAAAAAAAACCCGGGCGTTGCGAAACAGAATTCAACTTCAAAAAGAAATTACGGCGTGTCTTCCAAAGTCCATATCTGCTGGCACTAGGAAGTCAAAAGGTCCCAAGGGTTCGCAATAACAGCGTTTCGGGTCACGATTTTTCATCGTTACTTCGTTTCCGTGTGCACCTCATAAAAAAACACAACACGTCATGCTTCCTCACACTCGAGGCTTTGCAAATGAGACACTTTAAGTGCAATCAAGGATTACATGAGCACACGAAAAGGGCTGAGAGTACATTTATGTAATTATTATTTATTCTGCGAATATTTCCGCAGCGGTTCAGTGAAAGGAGACCGCATTAAAGAATTGAGACTCCCACGAAAAAAGAAAAGCCCACAATTGGCGTTCATAATATCCCTGGAAGTTCAATTCACTAACTGAACGCATCGTCGCCAATAAAATTAGCATAATTATTACAGTATACTGATATGATTTCCCATGGGATGGAATCCTTGAACTGCACAGTACATAATACTTATATTTTATGTTTTAATGGAAGTTTAATGCGGTTTAATCCTGTCAGCACACGATTGTTCCTTCGTGCAACACGATCGACCTCAGATGTCCATGATCACATAATCGTGAAAAACGTTGTTTAATAAATATATTCAAACTCTTTTTTTGGATTCCGTTCATGCTTGCAATCTATTTAAGTAATATAGAACATAACCATCGACTGATTGTCGATAAATTTCAATGTAGTGCTATAACAGAAGCAAAAATATACCGTATTGCGATGAATCTAGGCAAATTTTCGCCGAATAAGTCATTCAAAGTCTCCAGTGAGGTTGAAACAGTAGAAGAATTATTTCATAATCAACCTTCACCCAAAAAGGGAATGAAATGTACGATAATTGGATTGTAATTTCAAATTGAGTGAATAAAAGGAAGTTGACGAATATCTATTATTTTCGCGTGTTTTGAATGAGAACAATATCCTTTCCAAAGCCCTTGAGATAGTTTCGTTGCCAAAAAAAAAATCTAGGAAGTAAGAGGATTTCATCGGAATGAGAGAGAACAAATCGATTCATACGACGAAAGGGTATCGTATTTTCGACTTAAAGCTTTAACAAAGCACTGAAATCAAAGTCAATATTTGCGCCTAGTGCCTGAATATAAGAAAAATGAGTTCCACTGAAACACTGTGACTAACCAATTAGACCAATGAAACCTTGAAACTTCCCAAGGAAAAAAAATAAGTAAAGCCACTAATTCGTACCAGACGAAAGAAGGATTTTTTTCAGTTTAAGAATATGACTGATTCATGAACGATTTTGCTTCTATACATGAATAAATATTTCAGATCTGCATTAGTTTCTTTCTGTCAATAAATTCCTAACAAATAAATCATCATTTCAACGAGGCTTCAACCATCGCGAAATAATACAAATTTTTCGTTATCGAAGATTCTTCCTAGATCAGGTTAGATTAAATATTGTACAGTAGTTATAAAAATGAAGAAAAACAAACTAAACTAGCGTGCACAGCCTCGACAAAAGATAATAAAAATAATGAACTTGAACGTCAGAAAACATGTCCGGGGATCACGATCTCACCACGGATCTCTATCTAACCAACAGGATACCACGCCCTGCCTCAAGGCAAAAATTTCTTGGCCGAATCACACGCAGATATACATATACACACACTTCCCGAAGTCAGAGTCTCAAAGGCAAAGTTTTTCCTTCTTCATTTTTCTTTCTTTCTTTCAAGGTGCTTGATTAACTTTAAGAGGACAGGAAGTGATTCAGTCAGGGCCTGTAATTTGACGGGGTCGGCCTAAACAGTCATCGTCACGACCCTCGAATTCAAAATTTTTTTTTTGCTGAATTGCTGAAACGAAATGAAAAACGTCTCGGGTTTGGAAGGAACGTTTCTTTCGGGGCTCGTGATAATGACCTTCCCCTGATTGTTCACTTCGACTTGAGCCCGCCTTTTTATTTTTATTTTTGTTTGCTTCATAGCCTGGAAGAAGTTATATATGTTCATTCAAGCGAAGGCCGAGAACAAATATACAAGTTTATATACTATATTATAGTACAGTATAATATGAAAACAGCCTTTTTTGTATCCGTCGAATTTTACGGCGAAATGGTGCTACGATGCGAATTTGAATGAAATGAGCGACAACAATTATTCATTCCCATTGAGAACCATTAAATGCGCACTAATTCAACTCATTTATTCGTTCAGTAGTCAAGTAGTGAATGAGAATAAATTTGTATGTTACTGTATGTCATTCACCATGATTTGCTTTCCAAAAATCTTGACGACTTTTCATCGTTCCATTCAGGAGTCTTTTGAACTCACCCACTTGGCAACTTAAAACAAACCATTCAAAAACTGAAACGATGAAACTTTAAAGTAAGTGTATCACTGGAAAAAAATTGTAATACACACATTCTAAAAAATTGTGAAATTCGAAGAAAAAAACTGGAATTAGAAATATTTGTTTGAAACAGTTTCAATAAGTGTAAGAAGATGGAAGGTCAACGTCAAAGGAAAGCAGCAATCAATCAAAATGCGGAACCGTTGGATTTTGAAAAATATTTTTGAATGTTATCATATAGTAAACAAGTCTATTCCTTCTTTTAAAATCCCTGCTGTCTAAAATTTGCGGTTTACTTTTCACCACACGGCTCTTGATTCGAATGTCCCACTTATATTGCGAAATGACTGCACTTCAATCCATATTTGTCGTTTTTTTTCCTGAAATTGAATCAAAAGTTTCGTCCTTATTCAGGAATTCCTTTCCTCCATCGGCGTCAAAAAAAAGATTTTCAAGGTTATTTCATGGGGGAAAATACGTGGCGAAACTCAAATATCCCGTCGAACAACGGATTTCTCGTTTGCAGGTTCAAAATCATCGAAATGTGCAAAACCCTATTCAAAATACCTTCAGAAATCAGTTAGTAGTACAAGAATTTCCTGTCAATTGTATGCGGGAAAATAAATTTTACCATTTCGTCAGGACAATTGTAAAACAATAAAATTTGAAAATTCCGCTTCATTCTCACAAGTAATCTGAAAATTGTATATATTTTGGAGGAAAGGAGCATGTTTTCATTTGACTCTGATTTTGTGTCCATTTAATTTGCGTGCACAAATTCCGCTTAATTCTGTGTTTGTATTTTCCTGATTTGTGGTTTGAATTCTTTCATTATTATTTTAAAAAATACACATATTTTTGGCACTGAATGGCTGTTAACGCCATTTTTCTCTATTTATCCTCTTCACATAGTTTTCCACCACATGAATCCCCATGATAGCTCACAGGTGTTCACAAGATATTGATCAGTATGAAAATACTGTATATCTATTTTCCGCGCTCATGGTGCAATAATGTCCTCAGCAATTAAGCTAATTTTTCATTCACTTCAGCATTGCTATGCACATTTGAGGATCTAAAAATTTCCACTTCAATTTACCCTCGGGGGCAGTCATGCGGTTGAAAGCATGGCGATAAAAGACATCAGTGGAAGGCTAGTGACTCGGAAAAAAAACCTACAGTGGAACTATTCTCAAGGTTGTGGCAATGCTAACGCTTTGGCAAATGGGCATTGGGTAATTGAACGCGTTGCGCCAATCGGGTTTGGGAGTCGGTCGAAAACGTTTCCATTGCCACATTGTGCAATGGGATATACGTACCGTATATGCCTGCTTCGGTTGAGTAAGCAATAACGACGGAGTTTCAATCGATCATCTGAGAAGCTTTCAACGATAAAATTAAAAAGCCAAAGCTAATGGCGTAAAATCCAGTTTGTGGAGCTCATGTTTGGAGGAAGGGTGGGGGGAGGGAGAGAGATGGGCATGAAATTCGTTTTAACGCAATGGAAAATGGCGCCTTTCAATGGTAATAAAAATTATTCACCAGTTGAGGGAATTTGCTTGGGCTGTGTTCACATTTTTTTGCAGAAAATAACGATACTGGCTGCCACATTGAAATACTGAAACTATGTCCCAGTAAAGGAGGAAACACTGTTTTCACACAGATGATTGAAGGCATGATTTGAACATGTCAGCCAAAAAACCTTTACATGCAGACTAATGTGTTGTATCACTTTGTCTGAAACTACAGTCTCAAAAGTTAATTGGTACATGATACTGTAGCTCTTTTGACAAATTTATGGCACATTAATAAAACATTCATCCGATTTTCAAAGGTGTCTAAATGGCGTAATTCCTGCAGCATAAATACATTGGTTGGTGCATCACCAGAGCACCTTCTCTTATTATGCCCAGCAGCATTCCATACTGATAGAAATGAGCTTAAGAAAGATTTAAAATCATTGGAATACAATGAAGAGACCCTTTCTGAAATCATAGAGGATCAAGATAAACTGTTGACCGTTTATAATTTCTCATCAAAGATTCTCTCTAGATTGTTCATTCAACTCATCCTTATCTGGGAACAGGCTGAAGACCTTGTGCTTCAAATTGGGTTCAGTAACTGCTGCAGTTACTATAATTATGTCTCACACTGCAATTCTTGCAACTGAAATTTTGTTTTCAATGTCAGGGAAAGAACGGGGTGTGTGCATACACTTCAGTTGTGTAGTTGTACATTGTAGAATGTATTTTCTTTTATTTTTGTATCCATATGCAGCTTTCTTTCCTGTGTTTCCCATTCTGAAGTGAGTTAATGCGTTTCAGTTGATTTTGGTTGGTTGGGGAGGGGGGGGGGGTTGGACGTGGTAATGTTTACTGAACCTTGTGAATGCTGAAAAGCGGGAAAAAAGCTTTCTGTTCATTCATTCAAAGGTAATTTGATTGCAGATTCAGTACAGTGAACCAGTTTTCCAAATTAATTTGAGGAAATCTCCAACCTTAGTCATATACTGTAGTTTGGCATTTGGGAACAGCACTGCTGTAGTAGAAAGTCCAGAGAATATTGTTTGTTCTCTTTGCTTTAGGAAGGCTCTATATTTTATTGCAACAGATATTTGAAGTGATTCCCGTTGGGATGACCAGACGACGTAGAAGGAAAAGAGAATTCTTTTCGGCAGGTTTTTATTTTTTATTTAAATTTTTTTGTTCCGAAGAATCCCGCCCAGAAGGAACTTCCTGCTCCACCTGGTGCTTCTGCTGCTGGAACTAAAGTGATGCAATATGTGCGGTTCAAGGCGTTGTGAAACCTATAATTCTTGCTTCGGTTATGGCCGCTGGAATGTGGTATGAATTCCTCCGAATAACGCGTAAAGTACGGGTCCGAAAGTCCCGTATTACACAGTACAACGAAACAAACACATGTACTGCGTCTTTCTCTTTTAGAACGAAGCTTCATCCCACTAGAAGCTCAATATACTTTCAGAAATCTGTTCATTTTCGAGAGAGATAAAGTGGAGGAAATCTTTAGGAAAATATTCCTCTCCTTTTCGCCGTGAATAAAGAAAAAAAAACTTCATCTCAAGGTTTGATAATATTTCCAGAAAAAATTGCACGTCACTTTTTGTAGAAATATTCAGATTTAAGTGACCGTGTGAAACTGTGGGCGACTTCTTTATTCAAGAGTTCAAGACAACCGTTTCAAAAGAGAAAAATGATTAGGCCACGAAATAAATTCTAAAGGGAGAAGTGAAAATGTGGCCCGAAAAGTTATGAAAACTGGAATCGATTTTCATCCCAGAAGTTTACGCAACAGGGGGTTATTGTATCAATAATAACCTTTCATTTCCGAAAAACGCACCAACGGTCTGGTAAATTAAATTCCCTGTATAGGATTGATACCTTTAAAAAGTTTTATTTAAATTTCGTCTGAATAGGTTTTCTGTATTATTTCCCTATAATAACAATACCGGGCGGAATAGTGTCAAGAAAACTGCACCTCTGATATAGTCATAAGCATTTTTTTTTATGATACTTTTTTTCTTTGGTGATTTGAAATACTTCACAATTGGTGGGAGTTGATCTCAATCAGATTTCTAGAGTGACATCGTATGAAAATTTCAGACTTCTTTGCTTAATATAATTTGTTCGGCCTATTGTGATTTTTATTCAGAGAAGAACCTCGTTTTAACGAATAAAATCTTTTTTTTCATGTCTCTGCCCAATTGCCGCAATGCTAAATCGGTTGCTTTATAAAGAATTTTTCGTAGCAACGAATATATTGTAATCGTCCCAATGGCTTCGTTGTTTCAAGATTTTACTCTGTTTCCACATTTTTCTTTGTTTTGTGATTCTATGTGATTCCTGGAATCCTCAACAAAACCGCCTCATGGGAATGCTTTCATCAATTACTTTCCCGGAAATTTCAGCACTTATGCCTACTTCACTGCTTTCAAAAAAGCTTTCCTCTACTTGAATGGACGTTTCAGATTGAGAAACGCCTTTTTTGAAAGTATCCCAGTTGAATTTTCTGGGAAAATTTTTGATGAAAGCAATTCACATGTGTCAGATTTGCCGGGGGTTTCAGGAACCACGTAGGATCACTAGTCATAGAAAAACATGGAAATACAGCAAACATCTCAATACATCAAAGACCATTGCTTTTGAGGACAAATGTCACAAATATAATTTGATGTCAGGTGCTGATAAATAAAACACAATAATCAGTCAGGGACAGGACCGAGAATTCCATTTAGGAATTCCTAGTTTAAACGGGCAAAGTGTAAGTGTGTAAAGGGGTAAAGGGAAAGATATCATGGAGGATGTTCCTGGCACTGCAATTTTGAGGAGGGGGGAATATTTTTGTACAGTACTTCTAGGAATCAATCAAAGTACAGTTGAACCCTGTTAAACCGCCCCCCAATTAACTGCCACCCTTGCTTCCTGCCATTTTTTCCTTCCAAACAAATCTTTTCAAGCTTGAAGGGATGGGAAAACCGTGTTTATCCGCCATCTGCCAACCGCAAATGTTTTTTGCCAAACAAACAGGATCTTGGCACTGTTTTTTACCCCAATAAACCACCAATTTTTGTCTCCTCTCTTCGAAGCTTCATATTTCTGGTAATATTTTTTAAAATTATTTGTTTTCTCAATTTAAAGATGCAAAGAATGAGAGATTTATGTCCCCACAAAAAAGAATGAAGAGTCATCTTCACTAAAAGCAGGATGGGGAGGGATAGAGGTTGAAATTTTTTTTTAAATATCAAATACACTTATTCCTTAAATACTGTGGCAACCCCCCCCCCCTTGTTAAACCACCAACCCCGTTAAACCGCCAAAATTCTGCTGCACAAACATTGGCAGTTTAACTGGGTTTGATTGTTAACCCTTGGACAGCAGGGTTCTTTCCCATTGCAGGACGGAGTCGGATTATTTTTGTATCCTCCCAAATTTTCACTTTTTGGAAGGTCACCAAAACCCTTCCAGGTGAGCTGAGGCAAAGTTGGGACTAATCCAAAAAAAGCCGGTAGCCCAACTGATAATTTTTTTTTTGCAGGCAAAATTTTTCTGTGTTCAGAGAAAAAAGCATTGGGATTTTTCCCAACTTTGCCCTTGACCACCTGTTATCATTTTTTTCAAACCTCCCTGAGGTGCCACAAAATTTTGCAAAAATAGTCCAACTTTGCTGCACAAGGGTTAATTACTTTACAGGGCATGCATGCCCAGCAACAATAGTGACCAGTAAAATACCTTTGCTGTCTGGAACAATTCTTTATAGGGCAACTATTTGAACATAGTCAGTGTTTAAAAAAAAATGTATATATATATATATATATATATATTCGAGAGACTGAGTTGAGTGTCTGACATCAGAATTTTCAGGCTGACTGAGTGTCGCAAACGTTGGTTGGGTGGATCGCGTGGAGTCAGTCAACCAGGCGTTGAGGAAACCGGACGAGGAAGGTGTTGACCAACCTCCAGGCGTTGACCTGAGGAACCCAGCATCGCCAACGCATTCAACAACAACAAAAAACTGGTCCCACAAAAGAGAGCGAGAGAAAAAGAAAACGGCTATACAGTATGGTGTACTGTACAGCAAGAGTTCTCTTCTTTAGCATCCTGCTCAGAGCTTGTTCTCGTCCCATTTATTTTTTTTTCAGTTAAGCGAAACATTCGCGTCCGGAAGTGAAGCGAGTGTTGCAAGATGCCTCGCTTTTTTTCTTCTTCTTTATTCTTGGAATTGTTCTATACCTTAGGTACTTGAATGTCCACTATAATTCATCCCTATATCAAACAGTGGGGCTCTTGAGAAGAAATGCTGCACAGTTGAAGTTCTAGAAATCGCATATTTTTTCGGACTCAAAAATAATTCCACTTGGAGAGTTTCCTACTTGGGAAAAGTGGCTTCATCGCGGTGCTGGATTGATTAATGAAAACTATTTTGTCAGGACTGTTCATTATTAATAGATGTTATTTTAAGCAGGAAGATGCATACTATGTTAACTCAAGTGCCACCTGCCTTTGAATTAGAAAAACACCTTGGATTTTTAGCAGGACATTTTCCAAATAATGTATCCCTGCATGAGACGCAAACACCAGGTGTGCATGCTTGAAAACTGGCATTTTAAAAATCATATTCAACAAAGCAATCCGACAAGTAAATACTGTAATAGCATATAGCTTTTTCAAGGGATTGGTGAAAAATTATATTATCTGTTCTTTCTTTTCACCTACGAAGAATGACTAGAGCTTGCACATTTGCTTTCACAATGTTTCTCTTCGTCTCAGGAAATGTATTCCCACAAAGTCTACATAATCCCTCCTTTCGGTCTTTTCGATTTTGCAGAAAAAAAGTGTACGTCGTACTCACGAAAATACACTAATCCCTTGCAAAGAGCGTAAAGAAGATAATTGTCATCTGTTTTTTTTCTGGAACGGTTTTCTATAATTTAGTCCTCTTCTTTACTGAATAAAAATTTAGTTGAAAATTTGAAAAAGCAACGTTTGAGTTAAGGAGGTTTGAATTGTATCAAGAAGTTGCAGTTTCCCGAAGATTAGCTGGAACATTGAAATAATGGAGGTTTGACTTGTTTAGATTCCAAAAAAAGCCGAGAACATTTCACAGAATTTCCGAGACATATTCCATACATCACACTTCAAATTCTGCAAACTTTCCGGTTTATTGACACTTGTGGCTGGATCTATTTTTTTCTCGTCACTTGAGTCGATATTGACGTGGCTTTTTCCCAATTTTGCTCGGCAACAACTTTCTGTTTTCGAAGTATCTTATATAGGAGACTTTCTCTTGTGTGACGCCATAAACCAAGAATCACCCTTTCTCATAATCGTTACATTTGGATACATCTACAGGTACAGAAAATCTCGTATAAAACCTTTTTTCTCGAATGACTTCCTATACGGACTTTATCCTACAAATTATCGGTCGAACGACGATTGGCGCAGCTCATCATTTGATTTAGTATCGGGTTTTCTCGGAACACGGAGGCGTAATTGAGCTAGTGCGAAATCAGCAAGTCCGAGGGAAACCACTTTGAAATGAATGCATTCGACAGAGATTCAATAATAATTACATAAAAAAGGCGAAGGTTTTTCGATTTTCGTCAAAGTTCACAAACTGACTCCGTTAGGGTGAAGCGGAAACCTTTTGACGAAGAGGAAGTGGAGCCAAGATTGACCCTTTGGCCCGGATCACCTGCTCGTACAATCATGAGAACCGGGAACCGATTTTCTCAAGCACAACTTGATCAAACCAGAGAGCGGAAGAAGTTTATTTATTTACAGGAAGTGATAAAATGAAGAGAGAAAGACGGGAAACGCGACAGGAGGGCGATGACTCTGATTTTTTTCCTTTCCTGTTCCAGCATGAATCCTACATAAATCAATAACTTTCAAGATTTCAGAATACAGCAGTAAGTTTTGAGAGAATATACGCAGCTATGAAAGGATTGACGACTTCCTGCATACCATATACTGTATTTTATCTTGCCATTGTTGGGGACACAAGAAAAACGGCTGTGGATCAAAATAATATTAAAAGAGAAACACAGAATCAGCCCAGGAACAGGGCCGGGAATTCACAGGGAAAACCCAAAAGTAAAAAATACTCAAAATACATCTCTTAGGAATGTATTTCGAGATTTGTCCGGAGTGTAAAGGTTTATTATTTTAGCAAAAGAACAATTTTCATCAACACTGTAAATTTTAGAGAAACAAAACCCTCAGCAAACCTCAGGTAAGAAGCTCTGTTATTCTTTACAAGGCTCAAAACATTTTTTTAATTGAATGTTTTCTGCAGATGAGATTCCAAGCTCACAGAAGCTTGTGAAAAATAATTTCGCAGTCAATTTTAATTCGCAAAGAGAATAAATCATAGCAACAAAAATTCAATATCAGAAGATCCGACTATTAATTTCGAATTTAAGGTCTCATCCGTTCCCACCAAGATTTGCATTCAGATTTTTTTTTTTTAAGCACTTCTGCGAAATCTGTGCAGAAAGTTCGCATAAAAGATCATCTCCCCGGATAGGCGGACGTGGGTGGAGGGTCCGGAACAAATTCACTCATGTTTTTCTTTCTCTCTCTCTCAATCTGAAATTTTAAACAAAAAATAAATAAAATAAAAAACAATTCTTCGGCTCCACAATCGAAGGTCAGAAGTCCCCGCGTGATCAACGATCGATCGATTGTTCTCCTCGCTTGATGGACTGTCCGATGGGTTGAACCCGATCGGCGGTCAAACGAAAAAAATCTTGCCATTGTTGGGGACACAAGAAAAACGGCTGTGGATCAAAATAATATTAAAAGAGAAACACAGAATCAGCCCAGGAACAGGGCCGGGAATTCACAGGGAAAACCCAAAAGTAAAAAATACTCGAAATACATCTCTTAGGAATGCATTTCGAGATTTGTCCAGAGTGTAAAGGTTTATTATTTTAGCAAAAGAACAATTTTCATCAACACTGTAAAGTTTAGAGAAACAAAACCCTCAGCAAACCTCAGGTAAGAAGCTCTGTTATTCTTTACAAGGCTCAAAACATTTTTTTTTTCAATTGAATGTTTTCTGCAGATGAGATTCCAAGCTCACAGAAGCTTGTGAAAAATAATTTCGCAGTCAATTTTAATTCGCGAAGAGAATAAATCATAGCGACAAAAATTCAATATCAGAAGATCCGATTATTATTTTCGAATTTAAGGTCTCATCTGTTCCCACCAAGATTTGTATTCAGATTTTTTTTGAAGCACTTCTGCGAAATCTGTGCAGAAAGTTCGCATAAAAGATCATCTCCCCGGATAGGCGGACGTGGGTGGAGGGTCCGGAACAAATTCACTCATGTTTTTCTTTCTCTCTATCAATCTGAAATTTTAAACAAAAAATAAATAAAATATTTTTTGTTAAGAAGCCGAGGTGTTAGCTTCCAGTCTTCAGGGGCGCACTAGTTGCTAGCTAGCTAACAAGAGGAGCGAACTACCTGACAGGCTACCCAACTTGGGCTAGCCGCCAGTTTGCTTTTTATAAAAACATGCACAAAGCCGACTAAAAGAGCGTGATTCGATCCCTTCCTTCCTTCCTTCATTCCAAAGATCTTATAGTCTTTCAAGTTTTTTTGTTGTTGTTGTTTTGTTTTTTTCCTCCCCTACAGTTCTTCTACTTGCTCTCATTCTTCATTTTTTCTTAGGCAAGACCTGCACCTCCCTTCTCATCATCTGTCGACACGATGAAAGTGACAACGAATCGCGTTTCCCGATCGCGGGAAAAGTCGCGTGCGCTCCACTTTTCTCGTCCCACGATGCCAAGGAAAAAAGGGGCACTTCAAAAGTCCACCAAGTGTAACCCAGCGTGAAAGGCAGTCGAAGACAAAAGGAGCATTCTTATTAATTTTAAAAACATTTTTTACAAAAAGTTTGAGCCACTTCATTCCATGTGAACTAATATTCAGGTCGAATCTCTCCACAGTGCGGTAATTCTTGTCAACGAGGAATTTCTCTGTGCAACGATTTTTTTTTGGGGGGTCCCATGGGGTTTAGGGGGCTCCTATAAACAATAAAATTCTCTCTACAAAGATTTTTCACGGAGCCTTGAATTTCTTTGTAGATAGAGTCAACCTGTAATTCGCAAGTTGGAGCGTCAAGAATGTAGAAGGGTTTTGAAAATCAGGTGTAACCAGTTGATGGACCAGGACGGATATTTTGTAATTTTTTATTTTTAACTTGACACGGAACAAATTTGGGATCAGACTACAGTTTATGGTTCTTCCAAGTGTAAGTCATTCAGTCAATTTTTTTTTTACAAGCATCTAGTCTTTAGAAAATAAAAATTAATGCCGCTGTATAGGTTCAAAATGTGTTCCTTCGTTGTTCCATGTGTTAAGTGTCTTGAAGTTGTTCCTTTGACCTTGCATCATCATAATTTTGAAATAAATGTACGGTAATATCACTTGCTTCATGATTGTGCTCTGGTACCTTTGCACTGTAAAATGGGTTCAAAATGTCATTAATTCTTCCTTGATGATGATGAGTTCCTCAACAGTCACAACGGAGTTGCTGAAAATGAGGACTTTTTATGTATGTTTTCGACGCGGATTGGCAATAGGTACCCCAATTTATTTTGTCAACTACTTCTGAGAAATCCCTCGCAAGTCCTGTTGCAAGACCTCTTCATTCTTCTTCTTCTTCTTCTCCTCTGTGTTCCCCGTTCATGATTTTGGAACAGAACCCCCGGAAATACCGAGTGGGTAGTTAGGTAGGTAGGTAAGTAGTAGCCAGCAACGCTTCAACAGGCAAAGAGCCACTATCAGAGCTTAAAAGGAGTCTCTCTCCCTTCTTTTAACCAGGGCGGGACATTTTTCCCGCCGACCAATTTTTTTCACGGATCGATTTCGCCAGGAAAATGAATCGTCGGAATCGTCGCGAAGCTTAAATTTAAAATGAGCTTTTCAGTACTTTTTTAATTGGAAGATGCCATGAAGACTTATGATGTGGCCTATTTGCAAAATACAGTTTTTTTTATTTAACCTATTACCTGCTGTGGGCCCCATTTTGGGACTCATGTTTTTTTTCTTTTTGTCCCCCCAAAAATACTATCAAACGAAAATTATGTAAAAATATGCAGTGGCTCTGCAATGCAGTTATCTATACAATTGAAGACCTCATTTGGCAATCCGTGTCCATTTTTAAATCCACAGCAACATCACAAATTCTGCTGAAAAGTTGAAACATGATTTTTGGAATGCATGCAAGCAACGTACTTTTTCATGGAGCTATAAACTCAAATTTATTTTATTTCCTTGTAGCCTGATTAGTTCTGAATGCTTTTGCATATTTCATTAAAATTTCTGATAGTTTGATTCATCACAGCAGATGCAAAAACCTTGATCCCCAAATTGGGCTCATGGCAGGTAGGATGTAAAAAAAATACATTTCAAATTTTCCCAAAATGTATCAAAAAAGTTCCTCATCTTGAATATAAAAAACTGCTGACCTCAGCATAGAAAAGTAATTTTAAAACATGCAAACAAACAAAAAATTGGCTTTGAATTTTTTTTTTCTATTTTTCGCATGGCATATAATGAAGACAATATTTTTGAAATTTTTTGAAGATGCCCCTAAAGCTTTTGAACTTCATATAACAGGTCAAAAATCTTTAAAATTACTTTGTTTATAGGCTAGATCATGATCATAGAGTTTTTTGCTTAAAAAACTTTCAGAATTGTTTGGATAAATACAGTATAGAAAAAGATTTTTGAATTTCATTCCTTGCAGCATTCTAGCATCACAAATGCATCAGAAGCTATGCACTCACATGTAGCTTTAAATAATAACATTTAGTCAAAAGAATGAAAAAAATTGTATTTTCAAATGTACAGAAGGCTTTTCTTATTGGTATAAAAGAAGATGGTACCTGCCATGAGCCCCATTTGGGGATCAAGTTTATGATTCAAATATTTGACAAAACTTTTTAAATTTAAAATTCAAAAAAAGCCCCCAGCCTATCCATATGTAATTAAAGTAGAATGAAGCAAAAATAGGTGTGTATAGGAAATTTGGCAGTTGGTGGATTTTAAAGGTTCGATTTGGGTCTAATTTACAGATGACATAGGCCAGATGAAATGATAAGAAACTGGCTCAATTTTCTGCTCAAAACTTGCAGCGCAGTATTTTAATTGGCTTCATGAAAAATTATGAAAGAATTCATCCCCAATGCCGGAGGATTATGTCTTGCTCTATTTTATTTTTCCTTCTGCAAATATTAGCATTTTTTCCTTCTATTGGCAAAATTAATCTAAAACTTGCGAAGGTTTTTGCAGACTGCGCATTTACGCATGAAAATTGAAAATCGAAATCTGGGAGCGTCCCATAAAAATGTAAATTTGAAATACAGTACACACTGGATGCTTTTTTATTTTATTTCCAAGAGCTTAAGCAGTTATCCTTGAATGGAAGAAGATTGCAGTTTCACTTTTTCATGATTGAATGATCTTAGAAGAAATTTCGAGTCTAATAATAATGCAGTAGTTTGAACGTCCATCAATATATTCAGGACACGGTTTCCTCATCGACGAAATCTTTGACATTCGAAATTCTAGGGAGAAATTACTCCCGTTATTTAAAATATCTACAAAATGGTTCTGAAAACAATTGCCAGATAGTAATTTTTCGCAATTCCTGGCCTGTTTTGAAGATGCCAGACGGAAAAGAAATCTCGGCGAATCGAAATTAATTTTACCAACGAAACGTGGTTTTATGCGCTTAAAAAAATTCAAATTTTACATCAAGCAGAAATTACTTCTGTAGAAACCTTTAGCACCTGAACTTAGTTTTGAAAAATTAAATCGAAGCACATCCAGGAAATCCGAATTGTCTCCTATAGGAAAATCGTATTCCTATACCTTTTTACCGCGCATTTCTAGGTCAGCTTCGAAAGACAGCCATAAAAATCGGTGATTGACAAGGAAATAAATCTACCAGGAGGAAAAAACATCTACCTAGTTTTATTACAGTTGAGATCGACCTTGAGATACTACTCAGGAAAGGAATTTTAACCGAAAAAACCAGAGTCCGAAGCATGTCATCAAGCACAGTGCGCAGAAAGGACCACGCCCTGATCTAAATCCGTCTTTTTCCGCGCCGTCAGCAATATAACCTCTCCTTCGGAAACCTCATTTTCCATTCCTTTTCCTCTTTTTTCGGTCAATCATGCTATTAGTCTTTGAACAGTATCACTTTTACAATCATGATTTATTTTTTTCGTGAAGCGTGATTTCTTTTTCTGTCTCTCTCTTTTACGGATGTCGCATTTCTCCGCGTTTCATTCGAGATTTCATCGCGTAATAAGTACTTAACGAGTGACACTTCAACGTGAGAATCGCTTTCTAAAAATCAGAGCACTATCAAAAATGATACTTCAATCTTTCAGTTAAAAAAAACAAATTTTTTTATTCATCAAAGCCAGACCGGAAAGTCTATAAAGATTTAGGTTAAAACTCTAAAAGTAATGGATGCCTCGCATGATGGACTTTTTTCAAACAAATCCAGACGGTCAACAACCTTCACATCGGATAGTGAACCCACTCATTTTTCAGACCCTAATTTTTCAAGAAAGATGAATGCGTGTGGTATGGAGTCAAATTGTTCACCCGGAGTCTCGGCGTTTTTGCGATTTTACAAATTTTTGTTTGACGAATTATCATCAGAGAACTTGAACAATACTTTCTAAAGGAAAGTTTTCCGTGCAATCTGGAACAAAGTTACCATTCTGAAGAAAAGTAATCAATTAACTCGGTTCAAGGACTTCTTGCGGTTGTCTGCTGGAAGTACTGGAACCTTTCCGCCAAATCACAGTGTTTCACATTATTCGTTTGACAATTTTTCCCGACGAATCTATTAGAAAATGGAAGAAGAATTCCATGGAAGGAATCACCATTGAATCAGACCAAATGCAGCGAGTCTTTTTGCTGCTCCACACATTCAATTTTCTTCAAATACTGTGAGGTCAAGATAAAGAACTGGAATCGTAATTATATCATAAATAAGAATTCTGGCATTATTTTGGAACTGGAAATGAGTTGGAGATTTATCTTGTTCCACCCGAAAAAATGTGTCGCTCGATCCTCAAAAACCTTAGCAGACAAAATTTTGATTTCCGACAGCTATTCAGTAACCAATCCAACTTCTCGTGATTTCAATTTCATTCTTGCGACTCGTAGAGAACAACAACAACAAATTATGTCGTTTTCTTTTAAAACGAACAAAAATGTGCAAAAATTTCCTGGTTGGATCAAATAGGCACTTCCTTTTGGGACGCTCGAGAAAAGTTCAAGAACAACACGAGCGGAAAAGGGCGTGCATTTATTTAATGTTTCCTAAATCCTCGAATATTTTCGACATGGGAAAACATTTAGAAAAAGGAACAAAAGCCGCATTTATTCTGAAAAAAATTGTACGTCGGTGAAATTACGTCTTCCTGTGAGAAACAAAAGTAAATTTTTTTCGATTTTTCGCCGAACTGACCCACGGGGCTTCCGGTTTGATTCTTTCTCCGCGTCATTGGAAAGCTTAGGATATATTATAAAATAAAATAAAATATACCGTGCTATAGTTGTGCCACTTTGTATTTCTTTAGAATCCGCATCGCAATTTCCGCTTGCCCTCGAGACACTACTTTCTCATTGAATCACGGATGCGACAATAACGTGGACAGTACCACACATTTCCCTGGGTCCATCGAAACCAGTATTTGGGGTATTTATTCAACCGCGATTGAATGTCCCCATCAACAGCCACTTATTGCAGAGTCCCTGGGTCGTGAAACACGTCCACTCTTCGCTCTTGAGAGGAAAATAACTCATCGATCATGCGATTTATTCAGGGGCTTATGCACCCGAGGAAGTCAAACAAGCAATCAATCGCCGATCCCGGAAGAATTCAAACTGCTGGCAGTTGATGACCGCGAGCATTCATGGCCATTATATATTTCTCTGAATCAAAAGTGCTCGGAACTGCCAGGAGAAATCACTCATTTTCAAGAAAGAAATATTTTATACAGTGAAATCCTGAGGAATTTTTGGAAATACAGTGAGGCCCCCCACATGCGGACACCTCAACCTGCGGACAATTCGACATAAGGACGCCTATTTCCCCCAAATAAATTAATCCCAACATGAGGACACTGACTCAATCTACGGACATTTTGTGATAAAATTGCCAACACATTTCAGGCCAAATTACAAGAAACAGATATTTCCAACCCTAAAATTGATGCAGGAAAAGTTCTTGGAAGAATTAGAAATAATATCGAAATGGAAAAACAAACCACGACGGGAAAAATAATTGGTTTGCCCTGAATTTGACCTGTTTTTAAAAACAGTAATCAAACATTCAGGAGATATCACGGTAGGAAAAAAAATGTGTCCACTGATTCAAGGTAAGTTTCGAATGTTATTCGGTCTCCGGCCATAAAAAAAATAAAACCATAGCAGGTATTTTCTCCTGGAATTTTTATGAAAAATACATTTAAATCCTGAACTCCAAAAAAGATCGATTTATGCACAGAGGGAACATATTGAAATGTAATTATAACTTTAAAAAAATTTGATTTTGCCCTTTGAGAAGGGAATACGCCGCGCATTTTTGATTGAGAATGATTGCCTATACATATATATACAAGGAAGCAAGCCGACTTTGAAATTTTACAGGTAAATCAGTAAATTCTGAATAAAATCGAAACGCAATTAAGAAAAAATATTGCACGCTTCCCTTTCAATCCGTTTATGAGGTTATGGTTTTCTGGTCTGAAATTAATCGCCAAAATATGCGACATGAAACATGAAAAGTCATCCTGGATGTCAAGTCATGTTCAGGACGATTTCTGATCGCATTTTCTGCGAATTCAATGCGATTTACCGAAAGCAAGCGTGCAATTTGTAAAAATTTTTAAGTTAGCTTCCTTAAATGTATAAAAACTTAAGTCTAAAACAGTATATAACCTGACACTTTTAAGTTTATAAAAACAACGGTTCTAAACTGGCAAACCTTTTCGAAGGTTGTTTCATCCAGCTTTTTCGCATCATTTTCTAACGCATTCTCACCTGAAAAAAACTTTTCCCAACCTTTTCACCCCATGGAAAAGCGAATAGCTTTCCTCCGAAAGCCTGAACAAAATAAATAAATAAAGAAAAATACCATATTTAAAAAGGTCTCCTTTTCAATACAACTTGGAAACGTATAATGAAGCCTTTGAAAGCGAACGGGTGGCTCGCTTTGCATAAAATAAAATAAAAAATTTAAAGAAAAAAAATGAAATCGAATGCAGGAACTTACCTTGACGAGAACGAGTTGTTCGTGGTGCATAAAAAGTACTCGTTGCGGTCCTTGCGAAAAACATTCCACTCGTTCCCGTTCACGCGCTATTTTCTCCTATTTTTTTTTCGTCAAGATTATTATTTTCTCGCTCTTTTCTTACTTTTCCGTGTTTTGCGATGCATGTGCACTTCATGCAAATTTTTTTCCTTTCACGCGCCACGCGGGTCGGAAATTGGTGGACACGCTTTCTTTCGCTTCTCGTTTTAAATCTGTACTTACTTGAGTTCGTATTACAGACTCTTTTACTCTGGCGTCGCGCTTTTTAAATATATCGGTAATACACAGTTTCCTTTGTAGAGATCTGTATATGACATTTCTGATGATGGCCAACACATCGATTCGAATTCTAAGAAAAGGAAAATTGAACGAATTTCACGATTCACCCAACGGAAAAAAATACAAATGGAATACTCGCGTTTCGGGTCAGACGTTAGACATTAATTTTCTCTCTCGGGTATGACAATTTTCAATTTTAAAAAACACGTCAATTTTCCAATTTTTAAAAATTGACAACTTTCAATGTCAATTTTTCAAAACAGAGTATACTTTACTAAATTGCAAATACAGGTACTGTACTGTATTTGAAATTTCGTGCATTTTTAAAATCGGCATCGATCGGGAATAAAATGAGAGGAGGAACCCCGTCCGTTTCTTCTAAATATAGTTCGAATATACTGAACTTGACCGATTCAGAGTATGTGGTGCCCAACTCAGATGTGGTCAAGGGTCACATTAAAAAGCAAGCCTTCTCTGTGGAGAAAAATTGTAAAAAAAATGAACTCCTCTAAATTTTTGAAATATTTAATCTGTGCCAGTTGAAAGCATGGGAGCAGGGAGTGTGCAATTGGTTGTGCACACCCTGCTACCATGCTTTCATTTGGCACATGCCAGTTGCTTTCTGCAGCAACTTTTCTCATTTTCAGGAAATGTTACACAAGTGAGGCATACTTCATTTATTTGCAGTGCAACAGCTGGCACAAGCATGCAGCTTTCTGCAACAAGTGTTCTCATTTTCAGGAAATGTTACAGTTGAAGGCATGGGGAACAGGGAGTGTGCAATTGGTTGTGTACTCCCTGCTACCATGCTTTCATCTGGCACATGCTATAGTTGCTTTCTGCAGCAACTGTTCTCATTTTCAGGAAATGTTAGACAAGTGAGGCATAATTCATACTGTAAACAGCTCTATATCCCCCTGACTGAAAATTCTGGAAGCTTACAGAAATACTAACTTATTCTTGGGAATTTTGTATGTTGACTGTAAGTACCGGTTAAATAATTTCTAGGAGATTCTTAGAAAAAAATAAAATTTATCATAAAACTTGCTGAAAACAGGAACATTTTGCAATTCTGTTTGATATTTTTCAAGCTAAGGCAATTTTGTTGCGATGGTCCAAAGGCAAGTTTGAAGGCCTCTGCGGGCCAGATCTGGCGCGCGGGCCATATCTTGGGCACCCCTGCTCCCCAACAATATTCTCTATACAAATAGTTTTTCAAGCACACCCGCATTACTGAACAGAAAATTAGATCAAAAATCAGCACGGCACTTCTTAAAGTATTGATTCTTCATTTATTTCTACTTCCATGTTTGAGAAATTAACTTCCGCTTGGTTTGCATTATTTTGCTTATAAAGTCGGCGAGCAATTGTGTTGAAAACGCTGCTTTCATCGAACGTACGAGATTATAAACAAGGAATAAAACTATGCGTGGATTTTTTATTTATTTTGAATTTCATATATTGACACCGACGATTCTTGTACTAATCCATTCGTAATTTTGGAATGGAATCAACTTTAATTTAGAGTACGGTAAATCGAAGGTTAAACAAAACCTGAAATACATGTTCTCATTCACACATTGGGACTATAGATGCTTTCGAGGAACAATATATCGAATACAAAGCTTATTGCTCATGAATTGAACTTTTGAATGGTCCTAAAATTTCCACTTTTGTATGATTTAAAAAAAATACAAAGGACTCTTTCTACATACTTACGGGACTAAAAATTAAACGTTATTCCGAGAGTATATTACAGAAGATTGTGAGTTAAGGATATCACTTGTATTGAGAACATCCTTGCAAACGAAATTATTGAAAAAAGTGATCCGAATCCCACGGGGTTTTTGATTAAATCACGCACATTTCCCCCTCGCCGAGACGGATCAAACCTTGAACTCATTGAAAATCGGCATTAAAAATACTTTCAATGATTTATTTTTTTTTTAACGGAATAAGACGAATCGTTTGAATCATTGTTCACGATTTTGCCCTCAGGGAATTCTTTCGACCAGCATCACGAATCGAACGCCGTTCACTTGACACGTTTCAAGACGCACTTCCGCGCGTTTTTTGTTTTTTTTTCTCTTTCAGGCACGACACACGCAAATGGTCAATCCATTTAATTTTCGCCTCGCGCAAAAATTAAAAAAAAATAAAAACTTGCTTCAGGAATGTCATTAAAAATGTTGCGCCATGAAGCAAGAGTCGCCGAAAAGTTTCATTTCAGTTTGCCAGATGGCGCGACACGGGAATATTTTTGAAAAAAATATGTGAGACGTCGACATGCGGACTTCTCGGCATACGGACGATTCGACTTAAGGATGCTAGAAACTTGCTAAAAATGTGGCCCGACATCGTGACAACGGCTCGAGGTAGGGACACTTTGCCGACATTTTCCAGTAAAATCGAAAAACAATTTTAATTCGATATTCCTTAAACAAATTAAGCCATCTACATGTGAAAATTTTTTTAAATACTTTTCATGATAAATTTACTCTAATTCATAATCCAAAACGGGCTGATTTTGTGCTTCTTTTTTTTCGGAGCCTTTTTTCTATCATCTGCTGCTGTGCACAGCATAGCAAGAATTANCCACCTGTGCGAAAGAAAGCGAAGAGCAAAATTTAGACATGAATGAACTCAAGCATAATGTCTGAGAAAATGAGACCGCAGCGCGAAAAATTTATATAGCCATTATGTGTCAAAGGAAACATCTCTATATGATATTTCTGATGATGGCAAACACATCCATTCGAATTAAAAAAAAAAAGTAAATTGAACGAATTTCACGATTCACCCGACGGACAAAAAATACAAATGGAATACTCGCGTTTCGGGTCAGACGTTAGACATTAATTTTCTCTCTCGGGTATGACAATTTTCAATTTAAAAAAACACGTATCTGAGGTCAATTTTTCAAAACAGAGTATACTTTACTAAATTGAAAATACAGGTACTGTATTTGAAATTTCGTGCATTTTTAAAATCGGCATCGATCGGGAATAAAATGAGAGGAGGAACCCCGTCCGTTTCTTCTAAATATAGTTCGAATATACTGAACTTGACCGATTCAGAGTATG